>JADBJO010010085.1:17500-21451 GCA_016801955.1 Conus betulinus
TTTTTTTTTTCCCCCCTGATAAAAACAGTTAAAAGAATTCCAGGGGCTGTTAAATTTTGCGCCAGCCTATATCCCCTGCCTTCCTTTCCCCTGCCGACACGTCCCAGTCGCCGTCTCCAAACCTTCCTCCCTCCCCTTGCTCCATCCTCCCCCCTCCCCTTCAAACTTCCCCCTCCCCCATGGATTTACCACCCCCATCCACTCTCCTACTCTGTCCCAGCTAACGCTGCTGGTCCCACACGCCCTTCTCTTCTTCCATCGATCGACCCCCCCCCCCCCCCTCCCCTTTATCCCTCCCACTTTTACCCCATCGTTTCCCTCCAAAATACCCTTCATCTTTTCACCCCTTACTGTTTCGTTTTTATTTATCTCCTCCTGGTTGCTGGCACGTGCAGAAATTCGTGTTCAGGGCCTGCCCTGCACTATAACAGCAAAGTCTGGTTCTCAGGGTCAAATCAATCACTGGATAGCGTAGGGCTCTATCTATATGTACGTATGGATGAAGTGAATTGTATTCAGCCTGCATTATAACAGCAAAGGGTGTTACAATCATTGGATAGTGTATGCCTACGTGTATATGTACGTATATATGGAGTGAATTGTATTCAGCCTGCATTATAACTGCAAATCATTGGATAGTGTATGACTATGTGTATATGTACGTGCATATGGAGGGTTCCGGCAGAAAATAGGGTGCAGAATCTCCAAATGTTGAGCAGAGCCAGTGTTCGCTTGATTTTACGTTTGTACTCTCTCTCTCTCGCTCATCTCTCCCTCTATCCCTCGTCTCTCTCTCTCCTCTCTCTCTCTCTCTCTCTCTCTCTCAAATGTGTGTGTGTTGAGAGAGACAGACAGACAGACAGACAGAGAATGATGAGAGAGATAGAGAGTGAGTGAGTGAGTGAGTGAGTGAGTGAGGAGAGAGATAATCAGTACAGACAGACAGACAGACAAAAAGACACACAGCAATGAAGAAAGAAAACCAGAAAGAGGGAGACATGAGAGAGAGAGCAGCAGATGTATGCCGACGCATGTGTCTGTCTGACTGATACTGAATGCCGATGTTGTGTCCATTGCCCTGTCCTGTCCATTTAGGAAATAACACTTTTTGATGATTCTCTTTCCACTTGTTTGTCTGACTATCGGCTTGCCTGCTGCTTATCCCTTTATTCTAAGTAAAACAAAAACAACAAACAAACAAACAAATATAATATATATATATATAGTAGATATATATATAGAGATAAACTAATAAATTCCAAGGGATAAGTACCGAGCACCATCCAAGCAATTTACAGAGCAGCTTGGTGTTGCACTGACTGCAAAGAAATATTGAATTATAACAAAGCTTGCTCTTATGTCTTAGATTGCAGAAATAGGGGGGTGATAAACCTTCATATCTGCAGTGGTAGATAATTCTGCCTAACTGACAGAATGTGCTTGCTTGAGTGGGTAAATGGGGAATAATAAATGCTTCTCAAAATGAACCTTCAGAAGCTTATATTCTCCGAAGGGGAGACAATCTCCAATGGGGAGGAAGCTCACTAACATAGAACTCCTGATCAGATACCGGTATTTCGAAACCTGATTGTTTTTCTCCTCAGTGATCGCGGAAAGTGGTAATTTGACTCCTCTGCCTTTTCGGTTTTAAGAAGAATGCTATCCCAGAAAAAGGCTGGTGTGCAATACCGTAGTATGTTTGTTTGAGTTTTCAAAAAAAAACAAACAAACAACAAACAAAGGTGCCACCTAAGAAGCAAAAGAAAATCATGAAAGAGCAAAACAAGCTACATTTTTTGTTGTGAAAAGTAAAAAAAAAAAAAAAACCTCTTAAGACACACGTGCTGAGGGCCGATTCTTGAAATGAATCCGCAAGGGACTAAATTACAATAAATTAATAAATTCCAAGGATAATTACCGAGCACCATTCCAGCAACTTACAGAGCAGCTAGGTGTTGCAATGACTGAAAGAAATATTGAATTATAATCAAAGCTTGCTGTTTTGTCTTAGATTGTAGAAATAGGGGGTGATAAGCCTTCATATCTGCAGTGGTAGATAATTCTGCCTAACTGACAGTATGTGCTTGAGTGGGTGAATGGGGATACCAAATGCTTCTCAAAACGACTCAACAAACATACTACGGTATTGCACACCAGCCTTTTTCTGGGATAACATTCTTCTTAAAACTGAAAAGGCAGAGGAGGTCAAATGACCACTTTCCGTGGTCACTGAGGAGAAATAATCAGGTTTCGAAATACCGGTATCTGATCAGGAGTTCTATGTTAGTGAGCTTCCTCCCCATTGGAGATTGTTTCCCGCTTGGGATTATAAGCTTGCTGAAGGTTCATTTTGAAAAGCATTCATTCAATATATATATATATATATATATATAGATATATATATATATATATAGATATATATATATATATAGATAAATATGGGAAAGATGATTCGGCCTTTCACGAGCACTGACAACGAAACCCAAAGGAAGGCGCCTTGAGACCAATATGTCATTGGTTTGCTTGAAGTGTCCCTACACTCTAGCCATCGACCTGTTTTTCTGTCTGTCTGTGTCTGTCTGGCCGGCCGGCCTGCTGTCTGTCTGTCTGTATCTGTTTGCCTGTCTGAATGCCTGTATGTTTGTTTGTCTGTCTGTCTCTGTCTCTCTGTCTCTGTCTGTTCAGTCTGTCCTTTCTGTCTGTCTGTCTGTCTGTCTCTGTCTGTCGCTCTCTCTCCTCTCCCTCTCTCTCTCTCTCTCCTCTCTCTCTCTCTCTCTCTCTTTGCAGTATCAACAATGCAACAATAAATGTTGTCTGCGTTTTTTTGGCTGCGCCATACGGTATGTAACGAAGAAGGTTTTAGCTGGTGAACTGAAAGACAGATGAAAGCCCCCGAGTGTTCTACACCAACACCTGACAGGACAACAGGGCATGATAAAAATACAGAGGTACACGCAATGATCACCTTTCCCCACTCCCAAGGTCTGTCTGTAGTCCGCGGCAGTATGCGATGACATTAAGCCAGAATTCTAGACGATGTTTTACAACAGAGAAACCGAATAACATGTTAGATGTGGGTTGTGGCTGACGTGTATTTGTTGTTGTCGTTTTTTGACGTTTGGTTGTCGTTGCCTGTTTTTTTGTCGTTGTTATTGTTGTTGTTGTTGTTGCTGCTGTTGCTGCTGCTGCTGCTGCTGCTGCTGCTGTTGTTGGGGTTGTTGTTGTAAAATATGTCGTAAAGACGCCCAGGTTTGTCTTTTTTTTGTCAAATGTAGCGCAGCTAAGGGATGGCCTTCAAAACATTATTCTCTTCTAGCAAAAATTCTTTATTTGTTTGTTTGTTTTGTTTGTTTTTTCTTTCTTTTAACCCTCTGCCATCCCCCGCCTAACTGTATATTTTTTTTTTTTGCATTTGGTGTTGGTTTTTTGTTTTTTTTGTGTTTTCTCTCTGTGTCTTTTTTTCTTTCTTTCTTTTTTCTTTTCTTTTCTTTTTTTTGTGTACAGACGGTCTTTTATGTTGTTTTAATCCCCTCTCTGTCTCTCTGTCTCTGTCTGTCTCTGTCTCTCTGTCTGACTCTCTCTCTCTCCTCTCGCTCTCTCTCGTGCTCTCTCTCCTCTCTCTCTCTCTCTCCTTACGCCCCTCTCTCTCTCTCTCTGTCAGCACTTGCCCACCACGCAGATCTGTGTTTCCTAGTTACTGTGGGACATTCATATGCAAAGTTTAATATTTTGGTGTATAATACACATTGTCTGGGTTTATTTCTGTTTTCGTTTTTCAACCCAAGGAACCTCTCAACAAACACACAGTGTCAGTTTCATAAAGACGTATGTAAAAACTGATAACTGCATAATGTATTCCATATGAAGTAAAATGCCCCCCACCCCCACCCCCTACCCCCTCAATTATTGCACATCATGACAGTTCTGTGGCATGAAATGATTGTGTTTTTT
>JADBJO010010085.1:23256-30756 GCA_016801955.1 Conus betulinus
GAAAACCAGTTTAAAACTAGATATGCAAATCATAAACAGTCATTTAACAAAGAAAGATACAAAAAATCAAACAGAATTGAGTAAATATATTTGGAAACTCAAAGATAAGAAAATAGATTACAACATATCCTGGAAAATCTTAAAAGAGCTGCATCATACAATAACATTTCAAAAAGATGTAATTTATGCCTAACAGAAAAATATATGATCCTATGCAAACCAAAATTAGCAACCCTAAACACTAGGATAGAAATGGTTAACAATTGCAGACACAAATGGAAGTTCCTATCAGGGAGCAGAAAATCAAAAACACATGAAAACACTGACCGCACGTGATGGCAGACAGCGAACACGTATAAAAAAAAAACACCGACAACACCGACCCCCCCCCCCATACCCTGACGACTGCACCAGCAAGAAACAGCGCTGTAGGTTTTTAGCTTTTACATTTTAATCAAAGTTTTAACAGATGCCGCTCCCAACCCGGTTGAGCACTTTTTTAAAGTTATTGTTGGTTAGCAACACAATTATTATTATATATATATATATATATATATATATAATATATATATATATATATATATATATATATATATATATATATACATACATACATACATACATATACATACATACATACATAACAAACCTTCAACACGAAGCCTCAGCATCAAGTCTCCTGGAGGCACCCTCGATCCAAACACTGGCATCAGCTCGATCTGATCCTCACCAGACGTGTCAACCTTTCCAGCATCAAGATCACTCGCAGCTACCAGAGCGCCAATTGTGACACTGACCACTCTTTGGTGTGCAGCAGCAAGTGAAGCTCCACGCGAAGAGACTGCACAGCAGGAGAAAGGAGGGGCCAGCATCGCATCGACACCAGCGAACACGTGATCAAAGAAAAGTGGAGGAGTCGCGCGCGCGTGTTGGAGGATTCTCTCCCTGGCCCACCCACTGCAAATGCCAAAGACCGATGGGAACACTTCAGAGATGTTGTATAAAACGCCGCCATGTCCACCTTTGGCAAAAAGACCAGCAAGTCAGCTGATTGGTTTTTAAGCCATTTAGAAGAAATGACACCAGCCATCGAGGCCAAGAGAAACGCCGTGACAGCATATAAAACCAATCCCTGTGAGCAGAACCTCCAGGTTCTCCGTGCTGCTTGCACCAAAGTCCAGCAGTGTGCCAGGCAATGCGCCAACGATTATTGGCTTCAGCTCTGCTCCTAGATCCAGATCGCAGCTGACACAAGCAACATTAAGGCGATGTTTGACGGCATCAAGCAGGCACTGGGCCCAACACAGAAGAAAACTGCCCCCTTGAAATCAGCTACAGGGGAGGTGATTCAGGACAGAGAACAACAGATGAAACGCAGGGTAGAACACTACACTGAGCTATATGCAAGGGAAAATGTAGTCACAGAAGATGCACTGAATGCCATAGAGCGCCTACCAGAACTGGAAGAGCTTGACAGAGAACCAACATAGAGGAACTCAACGAAGCCCTTGACCCTCTTGCCTCTGGCAAGGCACCAGGGAAAGACGGTATTCCCGCCGCAGTACTGGAGTGCTGTAAAATAGACTTATCACCGAGTTGCATGAAATCCTCTGCCTCTGCTGGAGTGAAGGCGAAGTACCACAAGACACGAGGGATGCTAACGTCATCACACTGTACAAAAACAAAGGTGACAGAAGCGATTGCAATAATTATCGTGACATATCTCTCCTTAGTATCGTTGAGAAAGTCTTTGCACGAGTAGTACTGAAGAGGCTCCAGGTTCTTGCAGAGCAAGTTTATCCTGAATCGCAGTGCGGTTTCCGTACCAGCAGATCCACTTTAGATATGATATTCTCCCTTAAACAACTTCAGGAGAAATGTAGGGAGCAAAGGCACCCAATCTTCATTGCCTTCATACAATCTCGTCAGCAGGGATGGCCTCTTCAAGATCCTACCCAAAATTGGATGTCCACCCAAACTTCTCAGCATGATTAGATCCTTCCACGAAGACATGAAAGGCACTGTCATCTTTGATGGCTCAACATCAGTTGCCTTCAACATATGGAGCGGAGTGAAACAGGGTTGCGTCCTGGCTCCCACTCTGTTTGGAATCTTCTTTGCTGTGATGCTGAAACACGCATTTGGTCCTGCTGCTGAAGGTATCTACCTCCGAACCAGGACAGACGGAAAGCTCTTCAACCTCTCCAGATTAAGAACCAAGACTAAAGTCAAGCTGAGGTGCCTGCGTGACTTTCTCTCGCAGCAGTAACTGCCCACTCAGCCGAGGATCTACAGCAGCTCATGACTTGCTTCAGCGATACCTGCCAAGACCATAAGCTTGAAGAAAACACAGGTCATTGGACAGATGTTGACTCTCCCCCAGTCATCAGCATCAATGACCATGAACTGGATGTCGTCCATGACTTTGTTTATCTGGGCTAAAATATCTCAGACACCCTGTCACCTGACGCAGAGCTCAACAGGTGCATCGGCAAGGCAGCTACCACCATGACCAGACTGACAAAACAAAGCATGGAACAACAACAAGCTGACCGAGCACACAAAGATCCAGGTCTACAGAGCCTGCATTGTGAGCACCCTCCTGTATGGCAGCGAGTCTTGGACTTTGCGTGCCCGACAAGAGCGAAAACTCAATGTTTTTCATATACGTAGCCTCCAACGCATTCTGAACATCACCTGGCAGGACAAGGTCCCAAACAACACCGTCCTGGAAAGAGCCGGATACACCAGCATGTACACGCTGCTGAAACAGAGACGTATGCGCTGGCTCGGCCATGTCGTGCACACAGATGACGGACGGATCCCTAAAGACTTCCTCTATGGAGAACTTGTGCAGGGAAAACGTCCCACAGGCAGACCACAGCTTCAATTCAAAGACGTGTGCAAGAAGGACCTAAAAGCCTTGAACACTGACCAGAACAACTGAGAAGCAACAGCCCTCGAATGGTCAGCCTGGAGACAGACTGTGCAGAAAGGTCTCTCCAAGTTTGAAGAGACACTCGCTCAGCAGCACACGGGGGAAAGAGAATGAGAAGAAAGGCTGCAGCCCAGGCAGACAGAACAGCGTCAGACTTCACCTGTACCCTCTGCCACAGAGACTGTCATTCCCGCGTCGGACTGGCCAGCCACACCCATCGCTGTACCAGAATAGACACCTAGAGCGCAACCCCATAGTCTTCCGAGACTGAAGGATGCCTACATCATACATACATACATACATACATACATACATACATACATATATATATATATATGTATATATATATATATATATATATATATATATATATATATATATATATATATATATATATAAAAAAACAAAATTCCAAGGATAAGTACCGAGCACCATTCCAGCAACTTACAGAGCAGCTAGGTGTTGCAATTACTGCAAGAAATATTGAATTATAAACAAAGCTTGCTCTAATGTCTCAGATTCTAGAAATAGAGGGGTGATAAGCCTTCATATCTGCAGTGGTAGATGATTCTGCCTAACTGACAGTATGCGCTTGAGTGGTGAATGGGGAATGATAAATGCTTCTCAAAATGAACCTTCAGCAAGCTTATAGTCTCCAAAGCAGGAGACCATCTCCAATGGGGAGGAAGCTCACTAACATGTAACTCCTGGTCAGATACCGATATTTCGAAACCTGATTGTTTTTCTCCTCAGTGACCGCGGAAAGTGGTAATTTGACTCCTCTGCCTTTTCGGTTTTAAGAAGAATGTTATACCAGAAAAAGGCTGGTGTGCAATACCATAATATGTTTGTTGAGTTTACATGATTTTCTTTTGCTTCTTAGGTGGAATTTTTGGTTAGTTTTTTGAAAACTCAACAAACATACTATGGTATTGCACACCAGCCTTTTTCTGGTATACATTCTTCTTAAAACCGAAAAGGCAGAGGAGTCAAATTACCACTTTCTGTGGTCACTGAGGAGAAACAATCAGGTTTTCAAAATATCGGTATCTGACCAGGAGTTACATGTTAGTGAGCTTCCTCCCCATTGGAGATGGTCTCCTGCTTCAGAGACTATAAGCTTGCTGAAGGTTCATTTTGAGAAGCATTTATCATTCCCCATTCACCCACTCAAGCGCATACTGTCAGTTAGGCAGAATCATCTACCACTGCAGATATATGAAGGCTTATCACCCCTCTATTTCTACAATCTGAGACATAAGAGCAAGCTTTGTTTATAATTCAATATTTCTTGCAGTCATTGCAACACCTAGCTGCTCTGTAAGTTGCTGGAATGGTGCTCGGTACTTATCCTTGGAATTTTATTGTTTTTATTGTAATTTAGTCCCTTGCGGATTCATTCCAAGAACTGGCCCTCAGCACTTGTGTCTTCAGAGGTTATCTTTTTTTATTTTTTCTAATTTTCACAAGAAAATGTAGCTTTGTTTTGCTCTTTCATGATTTTCTTTTGCTTCTTAGGTGGCACCTTTGGTTAGTTTTTTGAAAACTCAACAAACATACTATGGTATTGCACACCAGCCTTTTTCTGGTATAACATTCTTCTTAAAACCGAAAAGGCAGAGGAGTCAAATTACCACTTTCCGCAGTCACTGAGGAGAAACAATCAGGTTTCAAAATATCGGTATCTGACCAGGAGTTACACGTTAGTGAGCTTCCTCCCCATTGGAGATGTCTCTCCTGCTTCAGAGACTATAAGCTTGCTGAAGGTTCATTTTGAGAAGCATTTATCATTCCCCATTCACCCACTCAAGTGCATACTGTCCATTAGGCAGAATCATCTACCACTGCAGATATGAAGGCTTATCACCCCTCTATTTCAACAATCTGAGACATAAGAGCAAGCTTTGTTTATAATTCAATCTCTCTCTCTCTCTCTCTCTCTCTCTCTCTCTCTCTATATATATATATATATATATATATATATATATATATATATACACATACATTCATACACATATACACACGTATGTACGTATGAACGCACATATTTGCATTTTTATGCTTACATGAAGAAAAGATATCTTACCTTCGTGTGTACTAAGCAATGGGTTCTATTTATGCTGCACGTGTATATGGCTGCACCAACTGAACCTCTTTTTCGGTACACAGCAGTGGTTTTATTTCGCATGTTGTTTTTTTCAGGAACCCCCTGTCACTCCTATTCCTAACATCACTATCAACACGACTGGTTAGTGTCTCTGTTGACATATCGTTCATCTATATATACTGTGTATCTATGTATTCCTCTCCCTACCTCCATCAAAAAGCAGTTGAAAGCAACTGGTTAGTGTCTTTGTTGACACGCTGTCCATGTGTATACAGTCTCTGTATCTATCTTTTTCTCTCCTTGCGTTCCTCTTAAAAGCAGTGAAAGCAACCATGACTACATATTCACGAGGACATATGGTATGTTCCAATTGCTGACAGTCCGTCCTGAGAAGGTAAAACTTGTTGCTTTTTGTACATTGGACTTTCTTAATGGTAAGAATAAACGTCATGTGTTAGGTGTCATTGTAATGTCGTGTGCACTTTCTGTATGTGTTCGATTATTGTGATGAGTATGTGTGTGAGTGAGCGTGGATGCATATGTGTGCATGCGTTTGTTTATGTGTGCGTGTGATAGAATGTTTACACATTTATACTAGTAACATAAAGTTAAGCACAGGCCTTTGCACACAGGGGGTTGATTCATCCCTTCAAAAAACATTGTTTTTTTTTGTTATGCAGCAACCAATGATGGAATCTCACACAGCAGTGTGTAATCCAGCCTGTATCAACTGGTAGTGCGCACGGGAGTCTTGGTGACCTCGTTACCCGCGCGGGATAAAAGTGCAAAGTTGCGTTAACTGTGCCTGTTTTGCATCAAGCTTACTGGCGACACAAGATGTGTAAAATGAAAAATTCTTTTTTCCCGTGCAAGAGCAGTCTCTCAAGTGAGTTTTATGCCCCTTCTTTTTGGCTGTTTAAGCGCGGGGTTGGTTACTGTCAGCCCTTTTCTCTCACCATGTCACCACGAAGAAAACTTAGCACCTTTGACAAAACCAGGGCGATTGCGTGGATACAAGATGGCATTTGCAAAGGCTGAAGTGGCGCGACGACGACTTGGTGTGCATCATTCAGTTATTGTTAGACTGAATCAGCGTTTTAGGGCGACCAACAGCGTCGAAGAGAGGCCACGGTCAGGTCGGCCTAGGCAGACTACTCCCAGAGAAGATCGTTTCATCGAGAGGCAGGCCCTATTGCAGCGGGATACCACTTCCACCAGCATCCAAAGGCAGCTTCGTATGGCAAATAACACCATCCTCAGCCGTCAAGCCATACGAAACCGTCTTCACCACTTCGGCCTCAGATCACGTCGCCCAGCTGTTCGACCACGACTGCTACCAGCCCATAGGCTGGCTCGCCGAGCTCTCTGCCATCGTCATGTGAGATGGAACCAACAACAGTGGTCCCAGGTCCTCTTTTCAGATGAGTCGCAGTTTAGTCTTGAACACAATGACGGCCGAACTAGAGTTTGGAGGCGTGTTGGTGAACGTTACATTGATGCAGCTGTTCGCCAGACCAGGGCCTTTGGGGGAGGATCTGTTATGGTATGGGGTGCCTTCAGCCTCCACCACAAGACACCACTCTACCATATTGATGGAAACCTCACAGGCATCCGCTATCGGGATGATGAAATCCTGGCGCCTTTCGTTGTTCCGACCATGCAACGGATAGGACCCATGGCAGTCTTCCAAGACGACAATGCTCGGCCACATAGGGCCCGGGTGGCCGAAAACTTCATTGTGCAGGCCGGCATCAACAGGATGATCTTCCCGGCGTATAGTCCCGACCTCAATCCCATCGAGCATATGTGGGATGAGTTGGGGAGACGTGTGAAGGAGAACCATCCACCTCCCAGAGACCGCCAGGATCTCTTCCAAATGCTGCAACTGGAATGGCAGAGAATCCCTCAGAGGGTCATCAAAACACTGGTCAACTCGATGAGGAGTCGCTGCGTGGAATGTCTCGCCAATGGCGGTGGCCACACCCACTATTGAAATGATTTTGTGAACTGACCAGATTTTGCGAACTTTGATTTCGACCCATCCTCTGTTTAATTGTCTGTAAATCAACAACCGTTCATTTGATCCCAATGAAATTCAATGTACGTTGGAACAAGATAATGAATTAAATCTGTTCTCAATTTCAAAATCGTGGCTTTTATATTTTGGAAATTATGCGGGTATATGTAAACTGTGCTTAACTTTATGTGACTAGTATACATTCAAACTGACCTACTCAGGTACTGAGCATTTTATCAAAGTCGCATCATCAATTTAATTTAAACTCGCCCTTTATTAAGGAGTCCCTCCCAGTGACTCGAATTTTACCATTACTATTGACACCACTGATGAATCTTTCTTTTGATATCCTGTCCCCCCCCCCCCCTCTCTCTCTCTCTCTCTCTCTCTCTCTCTCTCTCTTCTTCCGGCCATCTGTCTGTCTCCCATTTTCTGTCC
>JADBJO010010085.1:38256-43256 GCA_016801955.1 Conus betulinus
GGATCGGGAATACAAATAATAAGTGATGAATCATATATCAAAATGATTTGCTGGGCACTCCATGCACCTGCACTATTAAAACGACATCACACAGGCTGGATAAGGACTGCTCAGGAGAAACACCTTTCTTCCAACATAAAATCCGATGATACATTTAATCCGGCCTCCCAGGAGCAATTATCGTAACCCAAACTAAAACGATGGGTGATAACCAAATTCCCGGCCGTAATAATAATAATAAGCTAATAACAATAATAATAATCTGGGTAGGAGCCGGTCGGGGCAGAAAAAAACCCACATGACTCTGATGGGATTCGAACCCACGACCTCCCAGCCGGGAGTCCGCGACGCTAACCGCTTCGCCACGGCGGCTGGTGTGTAAGCTTAATGTTGCGTTCGTGTCAATCACTGATGTATTTTCGATCGGAAGACATAAGGTTTTCATAACAATAGTTACAACTGTTCAACAACACAGTGTATGCTACAAGGCGTAAAGAGCTTCCACCCATCAGTGCATTTTGTCATATACACTTACGTTGTTTCTACATACATGCATACATACATACCAAATACACATACATACATACATACATAGATTCTAAAGTCTGACTAATGGCATAATTCCATTTGTTTGTTCATGGCTACGGTTATGGATACCACTTCCATTAACCCGTCTCGCTGGATATTGATCGCTGCATGCTCCCATCAAAAAACAACGTTCCATTAAGTGTAATCCTTGCTGTATCCTTAACCGGAAACAAAAAATCACGCCCTTTTCATGTCCACTGACGCGATACTTGCCATGTCTTTAACCGTTACTGTAGATGGAACACTGGTATGGTGTTTTAAATATTCTATGCGTGCTGCTCATTTTGATGGGTTCAACCAGGCAGTTTCTCCGTCTGTATTCAGCGGTAGCTTAATTTGGCATGCCACTTTGTCCTCTAGCAACTCCTGTTACTTCAACTGTGAACAGTACTATCATGATGACTAGTTCTTCGTTTGCGAAGAATAGTGGGAAGTTCCCGCCAGGGATGGGGAGGCACACCCTTTGATGACTAATTAGTACAATCGTGATCTACAGGATCTGTGACATTGTGGGTAGGTGTAGATCTGGTCTGCGTTGTTGGGCTGCGGACCTGGGTCTCCCCTTCTCCTTCTCTTCCCCTAGATATTCTGTCGTGGTTTCCTCGAAGTGTTGAGCTGCCCTGAGCGTTGAAGCTCTCCAACTACCTCTATCTGATGCTGACTGCTCCCAAGTCTTGGGATTGATGTCCGCTTGGGATAGTTGCTTTTTCAGTTGGTCCTTGAATCTTGTCTGTGGTGCGCCTGTAGTGCGTTTGTCTTGGACCAACTCCCCATAGAATACTGCTTTTGGCATGCGAGTGTCAGGCATCCGGATGATGATGTGCCCTGCCCAGCGAAGTTGTTTTAGCATGAGCATCGGCTCGATGCTTTGGAGTTGAGCTCCTTCTGGTACTTCTATGTTCGTTATGTAGTCCTTCCACTTGATGCCCACGATGGACCGGAGGCATCTCTGATGGAACTGCTCCAGCCGCTTTATCTGTTTCCGGTACAGCACCCATGCCTCTGATTCGTATAGCAGTGTGGGCAGTACAGCAGCTCTGTAGACTTGTATCTTTTATTTGTGAGAGTCGCAAGGAATAGATTTTCCATACTCTGCTCTGTAGGCGGCCAAATGCACTGCTTGCATTTGAGAGGCGGTTGTGCGCATCTTTGGTCACCGTAGCGTCATTCGATATGACGCTGCCCAGGTAGATGAAATGCTCTACCGTGTTTAAGGGATGGCAATCAATGCTTATGAGGGGAGCAGTGTACACGGTCTCTTGGTGCTTTTTGGTGGAGGACTTAAGTTTTTCTTCAGACTTATAGTCAGACCGAATGCCTTGGCTACCTGTGAAAAACGGTCTACGATGACCTGCAGAGGTACTTCTGTGTGTGCCAGGAAAGCGCAGTCATCTGCGAAGAGCAGGTCCAGGACAGCTTCTTCTGAGGTCTTCGTGTGTGGGCCATAAGCCTTCGTAACTTGAACACGCTGCCATCGGTCCTAAATCTAATGTAAAGCCCCTCGTCTAAATCCTCCTTTGCTTCTCTCAGCATCATACTGAAGAAGATCGCGAAGAGTGTAGGGGCTAATTCGCAATCTTGCTTCACTCCATTGCTGATTGGGAATTCTTCAGAGTAATCGCCATTGCACTTGATTTGACCCTTCTGTCCTTCGTCGAGTTGTAGGATTGCAAGGAACTTTGGGGGACATCCCAGTTTGGTCATTATTTTCCATAGGCCATCTCTGCTGACTGTGTCGAAGGCTTTCGTGAGGTCTATAAATGCTGCATATAGGTTCGTATTCTCTTCTCTGCACTTCTTTTGGATCTGTCTCAGCACGAAGATCATGTCAGCTGTTCCTGTATTTGCTCTAAAACCGCACTGGCTCTCCGGGAGCTAAAGAAACTTCAGGTCGACAAGCTGTCAGTGTTGGAGGAGGAATTCCAGAGGGAAGTAAACCAAAGGCCGAGAAACACCACCGCTCCAGTAAATGCACCCCTCGACCAATGGAAGGAACTTAAAACCATCCTTCAGGAGGCCACAGAACAAGTAGCTGGCTTCTCAACACGGAGAAATCAGGATTGGTTTGATGAAAACGACGTGGAGAGATACAAGAACTCCTTGAGGAAAAGAGGTCATGCCATGGCAACATACTCAGCTCTCCAAATGACCAGAAGACCAAAATGGCTTACAGAACAGCTTGCAGCAAACTGCAAACAAAATTGGAAAATTCATGGTGGATAGCTTTGGCCACCGCTGGTAGGTGCACCTCCTGACATACCATCTGTGTTAAATTTCTGTCTGTCCGTCCGTCTGCCTTTCTGTCTGTTTGTCTGTCTCTGTCACTGTCTCTGTCTCTGTGTCTCACTATCTCTCTGTGTGTCTCTCTCCCCTCTCCCTCTGTCTCTCCTCTTTCTCTGATTCTATGTGTTTCTCTGTCTCGCTTTCGTTTTTGGTCTCGTGGTCCTTTGAGTTCCAAACGAAGTTAAGTTCACGCAAAACGAACACGATAAATAGTGATTGAAAATGGCCGACATGACATGTTCGTAGACCTATTGGTCAGTTCGTGTACCCAGGATCTAAAAATGCACTCTTCTTTGCAATTCTTTTCATGGGATAAAGATGGGTTAAGGTGTACGCAAGCGTTGCGATGTCTTGGGATTTTCCAATGGATCCATGAATCCAGTGTGCGCGAGTGTGTGTTTGAATATCAATCAGTCAATTAATCTAACAGTCAAATTATGTATCAACCTATCTTTCTATGTATGTGTGTATGTATGTATGTATGTATGTACGTATGTACGTATGTATGTATGTATGTATGTATGTATGTATGTATGTATGTATGTATGTATGTATGTATGTATGTATGCATGCATGCATGCATGCATGTATGTATGTATGTATGTATGTATGTATGTATGTATGTATGTATGTATGTATGTATGTATGTATGTATGTATGTATGTATGTATGAATGTATGTATGTATGTATGTATGTATGTATGTATGTATGTATGTATGTATGTATGTATGTATGTATGTATGTATGTATGTATGTATGTATGTATGTACGTATGTATGCATCTGTCTATCTACTATGTATATATCTATCCATCTGTCTGTCGGTCTGTCCATCTATCTATCTATCTATCTATCTATCTATCTATCTATCTATCTATCTATCTATCTATCTATCTATGTGTGTGTGTGTGCGTGCGTATGTGCGGGCGTGCGCGCGCGCGCGTGTGTGTAGTGCCGTGTATTGTGTAGTGTGAGCATGTGTGTGTGTGTGTGTGTGTGTGTGTGTGTGTGTGTGTGTGTGTGTGTGTGTGTGGTGTGGTGTAATATGTGGTGTGAGCGTGTGCGCGCATGTGTGTGTGTGTGTGTGTGTGTGTGTGTGTATGTGTGTGTGTGTGTGTGTGTGTGTGCGCGCGCGTGTGTGTGTGTGTGTGTGTGTGTGTAAGTAATAGTTCATAAATAATGTTCCATTGACACCGCTTGTTTAAATGGATCCTCATATGTGTGTGTGTGGTGCGGTGTATTATGTGGTGTGAGCGTGTGCGCATGTATGTGTGTGTGTGTGTGTGTGTGTGTGTGTGTGTGTGTGTGTGTGTGTGTGTGTATGTAATAGTTCATAAATAATGTTCCATTGACACCGCTTGTTTAAATGGATCCTCCTGTGTATGTGTGTGGTGCAGTGTATTATGCGGTGTGAGCGTGTGCGCAAGTGCGCGCGCGCGCGCGTGTGTGTGTGTGTGTGTGTGTGTGTGTAATAATTCATAATTAATGTTCCATTGACACCGCTTGTTTAAATGAATCTTCCTATTCGATTTCTCTTCATGTATTCAGCTAAAGGGCATGTCATTGTTTTTATCAATCCCTGTCACTCCAAATATCAACAACATTAACACCACTGGTAAGCATACCATTTGACGTTCTCTCTCTCTCTCATTCTCTCTCTCTCTCTCTCTCTCTCTCTCTCTCTCTCTCTCTCTCTCTCTCTCTCTCTCTCATGCAAATGCGATCTAGTAGTGTGTGGGTGTATGAAAACTGGGACATGCTTTTGTGTTTTCTTTCATTGTGCCGTTTTCATCAGAAAGTTATTGACACACTATACGACAACTTCAGAAATAATGGTATTTTAGTCAAAGTGATATGGTGTGCGTGTGTGTGTGTGTGTGTGTGTGTGTGTGTGTGTGTGTGTGTGTGTGTGTGCAGGACACCACTGTCTATACAATGGAAAAACAGTATGGTCAAGGCGTCCAGTGGGAAGATGGTTGTGACTATGTCTGTGAGTGTGTGGATGCTCTCACCGGAAGCTATCTGTGCCACAACATGTAAGTTTCTCATGTATCTCTCTGCCATTCATTTTATCTATTTATTTGTAATTCTCAGTAATTTATTACGAATTTCATATATATTTGATCGCA
>JADBJO010010085.1:48256-68256 GCA_016801955.1 Conus betulinus
AATGGGGTGTGTTCTGTTATTTTTAGGATTTCCCGCTTTTCCCGTGGACGGCTGGCTGACAAAGATTTTCCAGTCAATTCCTACAGGTGAGTCTATTCTCCTGCAAAGGGTTTATCTGGTATATTTGAGTAAACTCTTGCTGGGCTTCCAATATGAGGCCTGTTTCTTAAAAAAACTATAAAATGTGATTTTTACTGCCTCTGCCTCAAGAATACTGCTTAGTGTATGAATAACGAAGCAGCAAACATATCATCTGTGCATTGTGCAATAAAGGGTAGTTTTTAGGCCATGTGTATTCCTTTGTTTCATACTTCTGTAATATCTTGGTTAAACACTGATGCTTTCTGTGATTGTGTAGTTCTTCTGATATAATTTTGATATGATTGCCTAACACAGAACTAAAGGCACACATTAGCACTGCACCTTTTTCAATGGCTGCGTTTTTAAGAAGATTGAGTGTAATATCTTTTCTGTGTTGCTGTTAGATACGCGTACGCTGACAACAAATAACTGCCTTGTTTTTTTTGACTAACACAGACAGTAACGATTCTTTCTTCATGAACACGCTTTGTAGCATGTGTTAACATCTTGTTAACTAGCTTTACTTACCTTACAGTAAGACCTGTGCCTTTCAGCTTCCCTCCGTACTGAATTCTGCATCGATCTGATTCTTCCACAGTTGCATTTGTGTTTGTAATGCTGCAATATGCACATGCAAAATCTCTTTTATTTTTGGTTCTTCAGTATCAATGGCCATCACATTGTAAATCTTTAAGTATGGGCAGTGTTGTGGTAGTGATCACTCTTATTGTCCAAGGGCGTTGCAAAAGTTTATCAACGGTACGTGTAGCCACGATGTCGTAGTCTTTTACGTTTCCACCGCTGGATCTTTCTTAGCCCTACCGTGAAGTTGGCTGTTTTCTTCTGTCTGTTTCTCATCTTTGCGGTGTTTAAGTGTTGACACTCTTGATCGCAAGCGTGCGTGCTTTGCACTAATTCAGGTGAGCGGTCGTAGCCGGCGTGAAGCGTGAAGATAGCGGAAGGCAGCCTGGTGAAGGAGAGGGGCTGGCGACACTTTGCCAATCGCTTCCTCATAACGCCTGGCAGTGGGGATGTATCACTGACTGTCTGCACCGTGTGATCTTCTCTGGGGAAAGAATTTAGCTGGCTTACCGCCTTCCAAGCAATACTGCATGCATTTGCTATGATTGATAGAAGCAGACAGATTATGCCCGTTATTCAGACATTTTGAACATGTCGGTGTTTTGGCGTGTCTGTAAATAAAAGATTCAGTAAAATCACCAGGCTTTACTTTTTGGAATGCGCTAAAGAACTTCGATCTTGTTGTACCCGTGGCCTGTTTCCCAATGAGAGTGCCTGTTCACATTGTCGTCCCAGTCCATCACGCGAATGAGGCATTCAGTGCCCAGTTTCTCTTCCCTAGTATGCATTATCTCCATGTTTAGAACAGAAAGAGGGATGTTTTTTTTTTATTATGAAGAACTGTTCCAATCTCCCCCTCTTCTTCATTCTCGTTATCACAGAAGGGTTTAGGTCTTCATGCTAAACCAGCAGTATTGGTTATTGAAATCCATCACATACTTGTTTTGATCTGATATCAAGTGTGACTACCGACCTTCGTTCTTCTTTGATACTGTGAAACCTGAAGCACTTCTCGGCAGCAATGGACAGTCCGGTCGCCTTTTAGTCCAGCTTCTCTGGCGCAGGGTTTGGGACTGGTGCCGCCATTCTTCAGCAGCCAGACGGTGTGGCGTTTTGGATCATATCCGCGCCAGCACACTACAGCTCTTTTTCACGGCGTTGTGAGCGATATACGACATAGACCAATTATACTGAATACGCCAGCTAATTAATAGCAAAAAGAAACAAATGAATGAGTCTGTTTAGCCTTGAGCAGAAACCCACACTTTCCGTTTACAACCTGATAGAATAACTCTCGATTTATGAGAAGAAAAAAAAAAAAAGGAACAAAACCGTAAAGCTCCAAACAATTCCACGTGGATCTGAGTCAGGCGGGAGTAGGGGCGGGTGGTGGATGGAGGGGGGGAAGTAGTAAATATCGTATGACTTTGATTTCCAACTCACAGATGTTGTTTAAGAGCGATATATGTTCGGAAGTCCGTCACAAGGTGATTTGGCTTTCGGGTGCCCAGCCCTCCATAAGCTGCAGATTCAAGATCAAACAGTGCTACAAAGCAAAAGCAATAGAACTAGAGCACGCTGGAGACGGGCATAATCCTCCCACAGAGACAAGATGTAAAAGGTAAAACACTTGCATGGGGTTGGGGAACGGGGGAAGAGCTTCTCTTTTGAGGATCTGTGGCATAACGGTGGTAGACTGTCGAGATTTAAATCCCAAAGAATGCGTGATGGGGTGGGGGCGAGCAGAAAGATGGATGCAGGTTTTTTTTCCTCTGAGGAAGTTCTTAAGTTTCTTCTACAGTCTTCAACTCCCATGTTAAGTCGCTTAAGAATATTACGTTAGCTATAAGGGATAGACGTAATGCTGTACGTATGTAAAGAAACGATTTTCTTCATCAAGCGGATACTGTTACGACAGATGTAAAACTTAGAAACAGATATATTCTCTGAAAAAAAAAAAAAAATCTTCAACTCGACAAGGTGTAATTGCTGTTAAATATCAACAAATAGAAACCAAAACAACACTGACACCACGCTTGTAATATTTGCATGTACGTTCACACGTCCGAAATTCCTGAAGCCTTGAATATCTCTGGAACACATGTTTGGAATTATCTTCCCCAAAACAATAGCATGGTAATTGTAACGAAACACTCTAATAACTTGTACACAAGCGCTTAATCTTACAATGTAACTACGCCTTTCTGGGAATGCTGAGTGAAGAGTAGGTTTGGCCCTAAATCTTCTTGTGCTGTAAATATCCACTCTCTCTCTCTCTCTCTCTCTCTCTCTCTCTCTCTCTCTCTCTCTCTCTCTCTCTCAAGCACCGCTGTAGACACGGCTTTAGCGCGCCGGCCCTTTAAGCCCTGAACTCTGTCTTTGACTTGTTCTTTTCCTGTCTTGTCTTTTCTGACCTAAGAGAACATACTGCATCTTGAAACACCCTGATCAGCTGATTGAAAACATTTGGTAATTACAGAACCGATGGTGCAGACCTCCAACATTAGCAAGTCCGTAACGATGTGAAGAACTAGCATTTCTTCTTAAGTTCGAAATGCATTCGGGGGAGAGGGGAGGGGGGTGGGGTGTGAAGAGGGGAACGGGGGGGGGGGGGGGGGGGGGGGGACTAAAATACTAAAAATTGCCCACCACAATCAAACTAGCACCACCCTAAAGCCTCTCTTGCCACATTTTCTGTCAGATGTATTATGTGTGAGTTGGAAAATTCCGCATTCGTTTCTTTTTATCCATATGCTCTTGTACATGATCGACATGCATCTCTAAGTTTGGGAATCAATAAAGCAGTCTTGAGGTATCTTGGCATCGAACTATGCTTTGTCAATATAATTCTTATCATCATCAGCAGCATCATCATCATCATCATCATCATCATCATCATCATCATCATTATTAGTATTGTTATTAACATCATTATTATCATTATTTTTTATTATCATCATTATTATTGTTATTATTTAATTATTAATATGTCGTTGTTATGTTGTTGTGGGTTTATTGTTATTGTGGCAGGGATTTTGTGTGCAAATGACAAATGCCCTACCAAAGCCAGACCTGGAAAGTGTGACCTGGAACCTTTCATCATTTTTACCATCACCGTCACCACCACCACCGCCGCCGCCACCACCACCACCACCACCACCGCCACCATCATCATCATCATCATTATCACCTATTCCGGCTTCAGTATCATCTGTCTTTTTTTTCTGTCAGATAATTGTAAGAGGAAGGATAAGTATGTTATTACAGTCAGACATGGACAGTGGGATGTTTAGATCTAGGGTATATTTCTTTGTTTCTTCTTCATCTTCTTCTTCTTCTTCTTCTCTTCTTCTTCTTCTTCTTCTCCTTCTCCTCCTCATCTTCCTCGTCCTCCTCGTCCTTTTGCTCCTTCTACTGCTGCTGCCACAACTGCCGCTACGATAAACCAATGCTTTGGATGGTGCTGCTATTTTCACTATCTCTACTTCTACTACTGCTACTATTGCTGCTGAGGCTGCTGCTACTGCGATTCCTACTGTTGCAGCGGTGTGCGTATTCAACGGACAGATGTTCTACCAGAGTCAGACGTGGACGGTGGGGTGTAATCTCGACTGCGTTTGTAACGATGCCAGGATCGGCCTCTTCATTTGCCAGAGCAGGTCAGTGCCACATGATAAAACGTGTTTCACCTCTCTCTCTCTCTCTCTCTCTCTCTCTCTCTCTCTCGAGAGAGAGAGAGAGAGAGAGAGAGAGAGAGAGAGAGAGAGAGACAGACAGACAGACAGACAGACAGACAGACAGACAGAGACTCAGTTTTTTTTTCTATTTATTCTTTCTTTCTTTTTTCTTGTTCTTTTCTTTCTTTTCTTCATTTTTTCGATAAGCTTCTCTCTGACTCTGTTTCTGTGTCTGTCTCTGTCTCTCTCTTTTTTACGGACTGGATGAAAAAAAGCACGTGTTTGCTTATCTGTTAACACTGAAAATAAACATTCTCTCTCTACTGAACCTAGTCTGTTCACATCTCCGTCGAACTCTCTCAACACCCACATGACTTCATCCGCCAGACAAATACATTGCGAAATAACTCATTATGTAACTCATCATCTTTGATATCTCACATCATTTATCATGTGTCTACAGAGACAAGAAGAAACACTGCTACAAATGTTTACTTTACTTTGTAGAACATAGACAGGATGTTCAGATTAGGACAGATTGTTCAAGAGCTGGTCAGAAAGGAGCTTCTGTGACTGTGTCTTCGCTCAGCATTAAAGTCGTTTCTGTATTTCTTGCTTTCCTTACTTCTCAGGATCTTTTCTTGGTGAGCCTTTATTCAAAATGAATCATCACCTGGTCAGTCAAACAGATTAACTAAGAACTGCATGTAGTTGTACTCGTGTGACTAGCAGTTGTTAGAATAGTCCATGTAGTGAGGAAAAAGCAGATGTCAGCTAGATCTTTGTTAGAATAGTCCATGTAATAAGAAAAAAGCCAGATGTAAGCTAGATCTTAAAACAAAACGTTAGGACCTGACAAAGTACAGTTTTGCATGCTTTTTTTTTACCAAGTAGTTATCAAACTTAGGGGTACCTGTTTAGAAAAAAAGGACCCCTAAAAAAAACAAACAAACAAACAAAAAAAACATGTTAGCCAGTCAGCGACCGATAAAATTATGTTTGTCTGAACCTGAAATGTATTGGCTTGTGTGATCATTGCAACGGCTTTCTCATCCCAACCAGTATTTGCGCTGCTGGAAAAAAAAAATCCTCGAAATTGCAGGGTAGAAAAGAAAAGTAATTTCGCAATGGATTATTATTAACCTAATACAAATTGAAGCAGTACCTCTGTTAGATCCCACCCCCTTTAAAAAAAAAAAAAGAATAAAAATGTACTGCAGAAGTTAAACTATCACATTATCAGAATTTTCAATTGAAGATCAACCATATGATCAAAAACGACGTTTAACTCGAGTTTGGCCCGGTAGAATGAAGACAGGGATGCGGTCAGGTGTCTACCCATTTGGAGTGCTTTTCTAACGGACAAGCCACAATCACAAACACCATTTGTCCTAATATCCCCACCTTTAACTTGATTGAAATCATGGTGTTTCTGCATTGTTTGTGTTCCAGGTGTGTTGAGTATAGAGCACTGCCTCCCAACTGCTGGTTCGTCTTTGTACAAGACGTGTGCTGCGCCAAGTGACATGCGAGTTTTATGCTCTGGAAGGAACGTTCATGGGAATCGGCGAGCTCACTGCGACTTGGCAGACTTTGTTTAGATTAAGCAAATAAGTTCACCAAGTGTTTGGTTCTGGAGGTCATATATACAGCCGCTTTACCGTGTAATTGAATAAAATAGTCTCCCTTTAGTAGGGTGTGTTTAGTTATTGACTGATGCAAAACAATCATTCACAAGTTTACTGCCTCCAAGATGTGTAAAAATTAGGCGTACTGGGTACGCGAGTTCAAACAATCATTCAACATTCAATGGCAAAGAGAATACGTAATTGTATTCCCTGCTTCAAATAGCCTGTAGTTGTGATTAAACTGCACATTACTCACCATTTCCTAGTTTAACTCCGTATCTATTCTATAGCTATTTACTTAGTCTTTTAAAATCACTTGCTATAAATTTGTGCCTTAGGGCCGGCACAGTTTTTCACTTTTGAAAGCAAACCGAGTCCAAAATTATTTTATATACTGAGCCAAGTCCCAAAACATTTTTTTTTTGTCAAGCCCCTGACGCATGGCTCGAATAAGTTACAAAGGATGTGTGTGTGTGTGTGTGTGTGTGTGTGTGTGTGTGTGTGTGTGTGTGTGTGAGAGAGAGAGAGAGAGAGAGAGAGAGAGAGAGAGAGAGAGAGAGAGAGAGAGAGAGAGAGCAAGCACAGACAGAATGACTTGATTTATAGCGCTAAAAGGATAAAATCATAAAACTGATCTCTCAGTAAAAGAAAAATACATCAACTGCTAAAACGTTTCGAACTGTTTTTTTTTTTTCTTTCTGAAAACGTGGTAGTGAAAGCAAAAACGATCAGCAGCTTCGGAGTTGATCTATTGCTAAGCAATTACATTTCATAAAACAGAGTAACCGTACAGATTTTAGGCGGTTAGCTGTCTATCTATCTATCTATCTATCTGTGATTACGTGTGTTTGCATGCAAGTATGTATGAATGTATAACGCATGCTAACCTGAACATTAGAACACAAATCTTTGGCTTTTATTCTTGAAAACAAAAATTCCAGCCCCTGCCACTTTGTCCTCAAGATACGTTAATGCAAATGAAACTGAAAACTGATGTTATCCGAGAGACAGCCAGGTACCACAATGTTCTCCATCGCATGCTCCTCCGTACCCTGAAAGATTAACATCTGTGTAGTATGGGGATCTGACTGCAGATGATCATTAAATGCCAGGGGACAAGTTACTAGTCCACAACAACTGTAGTTATGATTTCGAATTCTGTTATATTGACAAAGGCTAGTCTAATGTGCGTATATCTATCTAGGCAACAAGAAATACCTTTGGTGCTTTCGGTGCTCTTTTCTCTCTCTCTCTCTCTCTCTCTCTCTCTCTCTCTCTCTCTCTCTCTCTCTCTCTCTCTCTCTCTCTCTCTCTCTCTCTCCTGCACACTGGGATGAAATGAGAACACCAGAACCGAAAAGCAGAGTTTCCGGCAGCAGAGTTTCCTCCAGTTGATAGATGTTTCTTTTAGATCTAAAGCTCAGATTTTCTGACCAACACTGCCAGTGTCTATGCCAGCATACACATGAAAGAAAGCACATAGTTCAACCCTGTCATGTAGTTTCAGGCCAAAATGGAATTTTTCAAAGCAGCAGCTTTACTGTTCTCAATGATGACCAATCTTGTGGTCTTTGATTCTATAGCCTTCCATGCCATGCCTTACCCTTCAGTGACCTCCATCTGATTTGCTCTCCACTCTCGTGCCTTTCATGCGTTCATATCAAATCCGTCCAGCGTTTCCGAGGACTGTCGTTGGGTGATCATGATGCGCCTTTCGGAGGTGGATCCTCTCACAAATGCTGGCTAAGCAATTATCGTCAATAATAAGACGCTTAGTAGGTGGTTTCCTGCAGCTGTTTGACCAGAAAAGCCACCGCAGGACCAGTCAAAGGAACTCATGAGTATTACAGTGTCTCTTTCGGCAGGTGGCCTTTTGACGACCTGATATAGATTGCTGGTACTGGGGCCAGAATAGGACGGTATCTGCGTGTGGCTGTGCTTGACGATGCTGATACGAACAGCATGGAATTACTGCCACAGAAAAGACTAGTGAATTCATTTTTTTTTTTTTTTTTTTACTAAATTGAGTAATTATGATTTGTGTAGTTTGTGACTAACATTGCCTTGAAAATAGTAGCTTTATTTGTTTGCTACTAGATTTGTGTATTCTGTGATTAACTCAAGTCTTGACAATGGTAGATTGAATTATTTGCCAGAAAAAACAAAGACCAGCATCACTATCTGGCATTTCATGTGCATATATGTTTTCTTGTGCTTGATACGCGTCTTCATGTTCTAAGATGGATTACGGGATGAGTAAATATTTTTCAGTCTTGAATCTCGTGTGTGTGTGTGTGTGTGTGTGTGTGTGTGTGTGTGTGTGTGTGTGTGTGTGTGTGTGTGTGTGTGTGTGTGCGTGCGTGCGTGAGTGTGTGTGCCCACGTGCGCATGGGTGTATGTGTGTGTGCGTGCATGCGTGCGTGTGCGTGTGTGTGTGTGTGTGTGTGTGTGTGTGTGTGTGCGTGCGTGCGTGCGTGCGTGCGTGCGTGCGTGTGTGTGTGTGTGTGTGTGTGTGTGTGTGTGTGTGCTATAAGCTTGCATATATTATCTTTGCTGTCTGTCTGTCTCTGTCTGTCTCTCTCTCTCTCTGTGACTCTCTCTCTCTCTCTGTCTCTGTGTCACTCCCCCCGCTCTCTCATATTCAAGAAAACAGGAAGTCATGGTGTTCATGGAATTCTTGGTATATTCTTCTGCTACTTCTGTCTCCAGTAATGGCTGAAACATTTATTTAAAGTCTTCAACCTGAGTACGCTTTAAAGTTGCGACGATCGCTCCCCATTAAATCTGGGGACAACTCTGAACCAACGAATTATAATCCGACATCTGTCTTGCTAGTATTATATAAATCCTTATTATAGTACATAAATAAATTCATCTACGATCGTCTTGTGTCATATGGTCTACTGAGTGAAAGTTGATCTGGTTTTCAAAAAAAAAATAATTCGTGTCGTACAGCTGTAAGAAACTGAGTGAATCACTATCATACGAATATCAACGAATTAGAATTTTAGAACATTGATTGCTGGCGTTATGAAAGGTTTAGACGTAATGGACTAGGAGTTATTAAGTATAACAGTTGCCATTATGTGGGAAACAGTGAACGGGCTGTAGCTGATTTCATTTCAAATGGTCGTCAACAGTTTGTCTGAATTCTTCATCATCAACGTTATAACCTGTCAGACATGGTGTACCTCTGGGTTTAGTGCTAGGTCCAGTTTTTTTTTTTTTTTTTTCTGTGTATGGAAGCGATATCTATCTCTTCGCACTGGAAAATCACATGATCTTTCTTTGTGATGATACCACAGTTCATGCAAGCAGCTCCAACATTAACTCCGTGAACATGTCTTTTCTTTCGAAAAGACCCGTTGACATCCTAAGTAAATGATGCATTGTAAATCACATGACACTAAACCACGCCAAGTCTTAAGTGACTCCTATAACAACACATAAAAGACGGCAGGATTTGCAACGGTTACGTTGTGCTTCAATGAATAAAATGAGAATGAATTAAAAAAGTAGTATTCCAGGTATGATTACTGACAACAATCTTTAATACATAACTCTGCAAAACAGTATCCAAACAAATGCATAATATGCAGAACCAAGCGCTTCCTGAAGTTTCATGCTAGAAAATTATTTTTTTGATACATACGTATTTCCTTCAATCAATAATTTTCAAATTTATTTGACTCAGCCAGCGCATACATTTTGTGTGTATCTAGAAACGTGCCCTTGTAATATTTCTTCTGAAATCTTCAAGTCTTGTAGAATCGGATTATATCTAAGATGGGAAGGAAAGTTCATGCAAACAAAATCTATTTAGATTGGCCTCACTAACTGTTTGGTCCTGCAAAAGTCCAAACGCCTATTCTAAGAAAAGGTCTCGATCCGCCACCATGGTGAGGTGTTTGGTGTCACAGACTCCCGGCTGGGAAGTCGTGTAGTCCATACCCACCAGAGCCTTTTGTGGTATTTTTCTGCTTCGACCGGCACCTACCCTGGGATGAGTCTACTATCTGCTTAACTGCGAAGACTTGTACCAGACATTAACGTTTCATCCATTCAGTGGATGCCTCTCTGAGTATGTTGCTCAAATTTCTTGACCAACATTACAGGTGTCTCACGGGTGTGGCTGACGCCGGGATATATTATGAAAGAGAGCGTAGAGCACAGCCCTGTCATGCAGTCTCAGACCGAAATGGAAACCCGTATAATCATATTCATCATCCTTATCTTCACCAGTCAGTAATGAAAACAAAATCTCGAATTCTGTTGCCCATCTTTCCCTGCTCTCAAGGTGACCTCAGTGTTTGGGATAACTCTCCATGTCTGTGCCTTTGGTTTGGTTCTGTAGTATATAGCTTCCAGACTATGCCGATGTTACTGTATTTGGTGACAAATTCTTCTCACATTGTAATTCTGCTTAAGATTCATATATATCAATGAATGGCTTATACGTTTATTAACTTTGTGTCTGTTTATCCGGAGCTGATATACTGATGACTTTTTATTCTTTCCTGAATGCGCAGCGCTAATATAATGGGTAGGTTTCCCCAGATCAGTTTGGCCACACAACCTAAAACATACAGTATGTATCTAGCGAGTTTTTGAAAAAATGTTAAGCGATGGCAGTGTGATCATATGCTTTTGCCAATTTCAGTGGGTGTCCCGTGTATAAACATTGTCTGAGGTAACAAGAAAAAAAGAACTTTAGTGCTTCTATTATAACGACCGTAAGAGAGGTGGAGGAAGAGGGCAAGAAATGTGAATCACGTGTACAGTAAAATGGCACATATTTTACACACATATTGCAATATTTTTTCTTCCTACAAAATATATATGGTCTTCAATTTCTTTAACTAACAAGTGTTTGGGTTGTTACATTTTACTTGAGACCTGTCAACGAGTACATCCAAGGGACTTGACCTTCGCATTTTTGCGCACAGTTAAGTGGCACTTCAATTATTCATTTTTACAAATCATACAAACAAATAAAATCAAAAGGAAAAAAATATGCTATAATAAATGTCCTCTTCGTACGACAACACAATTTAAGTAATGGGTAGTAACAGTGTTTGCATACATTGGCGGACAGCATACACAGTGAACCAAGCGTTTTGGGAACTTTCGACAAAACTATTTTTTTTTTGTAGACATCCTTCTCACATCTTTGATATTATGTTAATCATGGCAGTCTTTCGAAAATATGATCTAGTTTGCAGATTCACGTACCTAAGGAGCTGACTCGCATATGAGGGGAAAGTCGGTACACTTTCCCTGGCATATCTTAAGGGTGCGCACACAACCATGCTCCAAAAAGCCAATCACCCAAGCAACAACACATGCAGGTCCACAGTCTAGACACTTCCATGCCCCCACCCCCCCCCCCCCCCCCCCCCCCCCCCCCCCCCCCCCCCACTCTGGGGTAAAAACGGGGAAAAAGGAAAGATCTATCTATCTATCTATCTATCTATCTAAACATACACACACCACACACACACACACACACACAAACACCCCCCCCCCACACACATACACACAAACACACACACACACACACACACACACACACACACACACACACACACACATACATATATATATATATATATATATATATATAAAACCGAAAAGGCAGAGGAGTCAAATTACCACTTTCTGCGGTCACTGAGGAGAAACAATCAGGTTTCGAAATACCGGTATCTGACCAGGAGTTACATGCTAGTGAGCTTCCTCCCCATTGGAGATTGTCTCCTGCTTTGGAGACTATAAGCTTGCGGAAGGTTCATTTTGAGAAGCATTTATTATTCCCCATTCACCCACTCAAGCACATACTGTCAGTTAGGCAGAATCATCTACCACTGCAGATATGAAGGCTTATCCCCCCCCCCCCCCCCCCCCCCCCCCCCACTCCCCCCCCCCCCCCCCCCCCCCCCCCCCCCCCCATTTCTACAATCTAAGACATAAGAGCAAGCTTTGTTTATAATTCAATATTTCTTGCAGTCATTGCAACACCTAGCTGCTCTGTAAGTTGCTGGAATGGTGCTCGGTACTTATCCTTGGAATTTATTAGTTTACTGTTATTTAGTCCCTTGCGGATTTCATTCCAAGAACTGGCCCTCAGCACTTGTGTCTTAAGAGGTTATCTTTTTATATTTCTATTTTTCACAAGAAAATGTAGCGTGTGTTTTGCTCTTTCATGATTTTCTTTTGCTTCTTAGGTGGCACTTTCGGTTGGTTTTTTTGAAAACTTAACAGACATACTACGGTATTGCACACCAGCCTTTTTTCTGGTATAGCATTCTTCTTAAAACCGAAAAGGCAGAGGAGTCAAATTACCACTTTCTGCGCGGTCACTGAGGAGAAACAATCAGGTTTCGAAATACCGGTATCTGACCAGGAGTTACATGCTAGTAAGCTTCCTCCCCATTGGAGATTGTCTCCTGCTTTGGAGACTATAAGCTTGCAGAAGGTTCATTTTGAGAAGCATTTATTATTCCCCATTCACCCACTCAAGCACATACTGTCAGTTAGGCAGAATCATCTACCACTGCAGATATGAAGGCTTATCATCCCCCCCTCCCCCCCCCCCCCCCCCCCCCCCCCCATTTCTACAATCTAAGACATAAGTGCAAGCTTTGTTTATAATTCAATATATATATATATAAGTTTAAAAATATGATTAAAAGGAGGAGATTAAAAAAACACCAACAAACTTGTTTCAAGCTCTCTGCTCTCTTCAGGGTGTTTATTTTGGGCACGCTACCGGTGTTATATATATTGTGTGTGTAAGCGTGAATTCTGCATGTGTTTCACGTGGCCTGTATCTTTTTACAATTTTGGTTTTTTGGGGGGTGCGTTCAGGGAGGGTGTGTTAAGGAATGGTGTGTGTTGACAAGAATTTCCATTTGTGCCTGCAATTGTTTATGATCTCAACTTTTGAATTCAGAGTTGCTAGATGAGTTTTGCATAATATCAGCCACTTTTCTGTAGAACATAGGTTGCATTTTTAGAGATATTATTGTATGGTGCTGCTCTTTTTATAATTTTCCAAGATATATTGTAGTCTATTTTTTTATCTTTAAGTTTCCAAATGTGTTTACTTAGTTCTGTTTGGTTTTTATATTTTTTCATTTTTGAAGGACTGTTTATGGTTTGCATATCTAGTTTTCAAATGGTTTGCAGTAATCCCTATGTATGTTTCTTTGTCACTATCAGTTGTTACTGTGGCTTGGTATACAATATTATTGTAAAGGCATTTATTATTCAGGGGGCATTGATCTTTTTTAGTGCAGTTACAAGATGTCCTTTTGTTACCCTTTTTGGCTGTGTTGCCTTTAGTTTTGTTAGATGAGTCAATTATGTTTTTGAGGTTGGGCATACATGAATATGATAGCTTGATGGTGTTTTTATTGAATATTTTAGATAGTACATGTTCTTTTGGAAATGATGTTATAAGAATTTTGAAGAATTCTTTTCCTACATTAGTCTTTATTCTTCCGTCATATGGGGGATTATACCATATGATCTTCCTTTTTCTGTTTTTCTTATTACTGTTCATGTTATTATCTGGGTTGTATTGTAGTTTGTAGTTGTAGCCACTTTTATTCAGTGCCTCTTGGTATTCAACTGCTGCACTGTTGAATACTTTCTCGTTGCATGACAGGTTAGACAGTCTTTTGTTTATGCCATTGGGTATGGTCTTTAGGATAGAAGGTGGATGGTTACTTTTGATGTCTACGTAGATGGGTATATGGTTAGGTTTTTTATATGGTTTGTATACATGGTCATTAAGGTCTAATGTTATGTCTAGGTAGTTTACTACCTTCTTGTTGGCTTCACGCACCCCCCAAAAAACCAAAATTGTAAAAAGATACAGGCCACGTGAAACACATGCAGAACTCACGCTTCCACACACAATATATATATATAACACCGGTAGCGTGCCCAAAATAAACACCCTGAAGAGAGCAGAGAGCTTGAAACAAGTTTTTGTTGGTGTTTTTTTAATCTCCTTTTTAATCATATTTTTAAACTTATGTCGCTCCCTTCCGGTTGAGCATTTTTGGAGTTCTTGCTGGCTCTCTATTTTTATTTGTGATATATATAAATGAAGATAAAAACAACAGACTCATAAAATTTTTTCCCAATATTTCGACCTCAGATCTCTCCTCAGGGGACTTTGTGACAAGAAGAATATAATGATTTAAAATGAAGGTAAAACCCTCGAATCTGCTGCACATCACTCAGTGATGTGTGGGTGCACTGCTGATCCAGAAGCAGGCCAGTTACAGAGTACAAAAATAAACGCAGGCACACCAACCACACACTCTTCATTTTTTTTTTAAAATTCAATTCTCTTTCATCCCTCCATTCCACAATTCCTGCATTCATGCTCTCATTTGTTCATCAACATGTTGTGTTATTGAAAAAGTATAGTTAGACTTAGCAACATTAAACATAGTGCAATGGTGTAAAAGTTATAACAAACTTAATACGCACAAAATTACAATCGATGGCATTAATGTTGCTAATTTTCCAGAGGATGCAAACATTCAAGATGAATGAAGGGAGAGAAACTTTTTACCCCCTTATTTTACAAATAATAGTTTGAATGGGAAGAAAAGAAAATGGAGTACAACAAATAAATATATAAACAGACAGTAGCAGTACTATCTCACACACACACACACACACACACACACACACACACACACACACACACACACACACACACACACACAATTTCCTGTTTGAGGCACAGGTATTTTGACATTAAGTTAAGATACAAAGGTTTTCATGGGTACCAAGCTTGCTTAAACTTGTCAAGTTTGCCAATAGTAACATACCGGTATCTTTCTAAACCATACCTGTGTTTTTCAAAAAGCAGGAATACATTTACAAGTGGAATTGTCTTTCTCCATTTACATTTGTAAATATATAGTTTTGCCAATAACATGATTAAATTCATTATTTGATCTGAAACAATGTGTCCATCTGCTCCAAACAAAACATATGTTTTGGAAAACCTTAAATTTGTACAACTAGTTACTTGGTGAACAATAATTCTCTGAAGACCCAGCCAGAAATCATTAGTAAAGGGGCAATTCCACAATAAATGTTCAATTGTTTTTCTTCTTCATTTTCACAAAAATCACAAATAGGGGAGTCGATGACTTGGCGTAAATGTAAGTACCGGTCAGTCGGTAAGATTCTATGTATAATGCGGGTCTGTAGCCATCTTAGCTGGGCATCTGAACTTGTGTACATGCACGTTTGGAAAATATTTTTCCAGTTTAAGTTAAAAAATTGTCTATTCCACTTGGCTATACCTGTGGCGATATATTGTCCATCATTAAATACTTGTTGCACATATTTATTCCCTTTATAAATAGTTTTTCAAGTTAAATTCCTTGCATCTTGTATCCTGCAATAGGCTGAACACCCTTCCTGATTTGATATTTTTTTATAGCTTGGACAATTCCATTATAAGTAAGAAAATCTGTTACAATGTCTGGATATTTCACGTTGGAAGTGCTGAAACTGTAAAAGTTCCCTTCCTCATCTAGTAGTTGATAAATATAGTATATGTTTTTATCAAACCAGCTTTTCAAGAAGATAGTATGTCTAGCTCTCAATATGTCAATGTTATAGAATATAAACTCAAAAAGTAAAATCATGGATATTTTGAGGAACATTTTTTTGACAGAACTTTTTATAGTGTTTCAGAACATCCTTCCAAAAGGGATTGTTCAGCCTGTGTAAAAGTATCTGAACATACTCACTTCCTACTTTATTTTAACTTGTCTAAGTGTGGATACAGGTTGAATATATAATGTGTCTGTAGGTAGACTGAGAGGAAAATAATTTTCTCAACCAACTTATTTTCAGCGTGCTCAAATATGAAAAAATATTCAACATCTTCAGTCCTCCAGACATATATTCACCACAAACAACTTTCTTACTTATTCTGCTTCTTTTTCCATCCCACAAAAGTTAAATAAAAGGGAGTCAAGCTCTTGTAATAAGGCGTGGCAAGGGTCTGGTAGATTGAGAAATAAATATGTCAGTTTTGACATTGCTAAACATTTTATGACAGCAATTTTTCCAAATGGAGTTAGCTGTCTCTTTGACCATTTATGTAAAATCCTTCTAACTTCATCAAGTTTTCCTTCAAAAAAAATTAATCTGCACAATGCGATCAATCTCAAGGGAGAACTTGATTCCTAATATTTTGAAAATTCCTGGATTCCACAAAAATTTTGGTCTCGTAGATATCTTACTTGTGACTTTTTTTCCTACTACCAATCCATACTAACTGGGGGTTTTTTCACTGTTAATTTTCAAGCCAGAAAGTTGTGCAAAAAGATTAAGAATCCTGACAGCTTCTCGCAATGACTTTTCACTACCGTCAAGACAAAGAGTGGTATCGTCAGCAAACTGAGAAAGTAGGGCTTCAGTATTATTAATTTTAATACCTTTTATTCTATCATTTTTACGTATCATGATGGACATAACCTCTGCACAATCAAATACAAATATGGAGACACAATGGGTCACCCTGACGAACACCTCTGCACACATTGAACCATTCAGAGTAAAGGCCATTTACAGACACACACAGGTGTTAATATTCTATAAAAGGCACATACCCATCTTTGAATGTCTTGACCAAAATTTAAAAACTGTCAATGCCTTTTGAATAAATGTCCATGAAACACTATCAAACGCTTTTTTCAAAGTCTACTAAAAGTAGTAAACCAGGGATATTTTCAGCTTCCGTATGTACCAAAAGATCATATATAAGTCTAATGTTTTCTCCAATATATCTTCCTTTCATGAATCCTTTCTGATCAGGGTGGATTATTTTCGACAAAATTGTCTTAAGTCTGCTGGCCACACAAGCAGATGCTATTTTGTAAGAAGTATTGAGAAGCGATATTGGGCGCCAGTTTTTTTCAACAAATGTTTTGGTTTGTCTTCTTTTGGAATGCAAGTAATAACTCCTTGTCTCTGTGTCACTGACATTTGACTAATTAAGAAGCCATAGTTAATTGAACGGACTAGAAAAGTCCCAATATCTTGAAAGAAAAATTTGTAAAATTCTGCTGTGTAGCCATCCGACCCAGGACTTTTTATTATTTTCATCTGTTGTAATACCTCACAAGCTTCTGCGTATGTTATAAGACCTTCAAGACTGTTTTTTTTTTTTCATCCTGATCAAGTGTTGGAACCTCTTGAATTACAGTATTCAGGTCTATGTCAAGAATATCTTTCTCACTATATAGATTTTTCATAGAATGTTTTGTTTCTTTAAAAATTTCTTCTTGATCAAAAGTTGTTTTCCCCATTCTCTTTTTCCAAGGTGTGCATTGCCTTACTTGTATAATTTCGGTTTTCAAGACTACAAAAATATTTACTACTTTTTTTTCTCCATTCTGTATCCACTGAACTCTTGATCGAACTCTCATCCCTTGTAATTTCTTATCTCTTAGCTCCTGCAGTTTAAGTTTCGATTCTTCTAATATGGAGAGAGATTTCGTCTACTGACTGCTCTAATTCTTTTATTTCTTCAAAAGAGTGCACTCCAATTTTTCTTCCTCTTTTTTCTTGTGAACAGAGTAGGCAATAGTTTTCCCCCGAATTTCCAAGAGTAACATTTCAAAAAAGAGTTGGTCATTTATTGTGAAGGCAATGCACTCATTGAAATACAGTGAATATTTTCAAAATCATATACTGGAACAGCATACTGTTTTTTAGTATTCAGTATCACTTGCTTTACAAGCTCTATGTAGTGTTTATCATTTAGCAAAAGAATTATTAAATTTCCAATATTGTCTATTTTTTCCCTTGTTTTCATTGAACAGGATGGACACTGCCGAATGATCTGAGCGATAACTCGCAAAATATCCATACCACTGACATCCTTTATCAATTCTTTAGAAATGAGAAAATAATCCAAACGACTCTGTTTTATGGAGTTAAATTTTCTCCAAGTATAGCCTGGTTTCTCTGGGTATGACTCTCGCCAGACATCAGCTAAGTCATGTTCATTCATTAAGTCCAGGATAACTCTTCTACTTCTAGGTCTACTTACACAACTGGAATAGTTTCGGGCGTCATTCCTGAATTCAATACTACATTCCAGTCCCCACCTATAATCATATACCGATTATTAAATTGATGAATTATCTGGAACACGTTTGTAAAAAAAATCAGGATCATCGCCCAAACTTGGGCCATACACATTTGCCAGGGTTAATCTCTTATTCATTATTGTAACATCCATAACAATATAATGCCCCACTGGATCCCTTTGCACCCTATGTACTTTGTATTCAAAGTTATTCTTAAACAGTATGGCAACTCCAGCTCTGTTAGTGTCTGCACCAGCAAGGAAACACTCATAACCCCAACAGGATCTTACAAATTTCTCAGATTGAAGTGGTTGGTGAGTCTCTTGAACGAGAAATATATTGCCCTTTTCTTGTTTCCTTAAATAATCAAATACATCTTTCCTCTTTGTACTGTTATTTAATCCATTACAGTTGTAGGTGTATATCTTCACAGTATTATTGGCCATTGTTGTTATCTAACACAGGGTAATCCAGAAACTTACTACCCAGTAAATAAAATGTCAGTCGGCTGAAACCGACATGCAAATGAATATTTTATATTGGAAACTGACAGCAGATCGGACGGCACAGTTCCTTTTCTTGGCGCTAGCACCCAGTTTTATCACCTCTGTTACACATCGAGTCAAAAGTAAAAAAATACAGAAAAGCTGGGCGCAAATTACATCGAAGTTGCCGCGCCGTTCGATTTTAGAATCCTGACCCCAACATCCATTCACTCCCAGAAAGTGAAGCGACAGCGAAAGGCAAGCAAGAGAACGAAGGAGGAAGCAGAGTAAAAGAGACTTCAGGTAGGGTTGACACACAGACGTACACCTTCCACGCACAAACACAAAAATTAACCAACAGACAAAAAACATTAAAAAAAAAAAAAACAAAGCCATGAATGGCAAAAAGGCATTTGCAACAATGGGCTACTAACCGCTACATTGTGGCGGAGCGAGGTCAAGTATGCCGGGTACATAATCGAAGACACAAAACAACTGTGAACACACGCCAAGAGCTGGGCGCAACCATGTTGATACGTCACTCAGTGACATGCGCAAAGCAAAGGTCACATTGGGTCATTTTTATCTCACAAAGCGAGAAGTGTGTGTATAGATACGTACAAGTGTCTGTGTGGTTTTTCTGAGCGATGACCAATCGAGGTGGGGGCGACTGTACACAGTGATGGCCCTATCACATCTGTGCCTAAGCTTGGGATATTTCAATCGAGGTGTGTGGTCTATGAACCCCTTTCACAAGATCATACGTACACATGGCTATTGAAATGTCTTAAAAAAACAACAACAACCTATACAGGCCAGTAACAACAGACACTCTGATGAAAAAAAAAGAATAAAGATGCGTTTTAAGGTATATTACAAAAGATATCCTTATTGGTAATATTTGTGTCTGAATTGGTTGTTTTGTCAAGCCAAAACCGGCGGACAGGTTTTGAGAATTAATACAATACACTTGTTTTGAGAATTAATACAACAAACTTTGGGGTATACGCTTTTAAGCCCACTGGGCAGTTACGAGGGAGCTTTATTAAATCGAGGTCTGCTCTTTGTGTTGTGTAGTGGATGTGTTTGGCATTGTTTTGTACTGTGTGAGGGCTCTTATATTCACACATACGTGTGTGCGTGCATGCATGCATGTGCTTGCGTGCGCGCGCGCGCGCGCGCGCGCGTGTGTGTGTGTGCGTGTGTGTGTGTGTGAGGGCGCGCGTACGTGTGCGGGGGAGGAAAAAAAGGGGAAAAATACAGAAAGTCTTCTCCTGTCAGCTTTTGGGTAGATACTACTTTACAGTTATAGAAACACTGGAAGATCGTGACTACAGCATTTTTTTATGGTACCGACTGGAGAGTGTCACTGTACCCCCTACATGCCATCATAGTGCTGTGGATTGCTAC
>JADBJO010010085.1:73256-75756 GCA_016801955.1 Conus betulinus
GTTCGCTAACATTTTTTTTTTAAAGATTTGTTTCAAGGTACTTAGACTAAAGTCAATCGGAAAGCTAGGCGAGACATCTCTCCTCTTTATTTAGGATTCACTTTGCTGTTCACTGTTTTGTCGAAAAGTGATAAAGGACCACCACTAACTGACGATGCTCTAAGCAAAATCCGGCAGTGGGGAAAGCGAGATGATATATGTATATGCTCTCTCCTCTCTCCTCTTTATCTATGATCCACATCGTGTGTGTGTGTGTGTGTGTGTGTGTGGTGTGTGTGTGTGTGTGTGCTGCCCGCGTGCGAGACAGACAGAGAAAGAGAGAGAGAGAGAGAGGGGGGGAGTGAGGGAGGGAGGGGGAGGGAGTGCCCAGTGTGAGAGTGCGCAAGCATGCATGCGCCCTATGTGTGTGTGTGTGTGTGTGTGTGTGTGTGTGTGTGTGTGTGTGTGTGTGTGTGTATGCGTGTGTGTGTGTGTGTGTGTGTGTGTGTGAGTGTGTGTGTGAGCGTGTCTGTACAACAACAAAAGGAGAGCGAGAGAGAGAGAGAGAGAGAGAGAGAGAGAGAGAGAGAGAGACAGACAGACAGACAGACAGACAGACAGACAGACAAACCACAGGCAAAGAGAAAGATAGTTCGAGATAGAGACGCGCTGTTATGCCTGGCCTTTTTTTTTTTTTTTTTAAATCAAATAAACGAGTCAATCGATATGAACTACGCTGTCATCTTTTCGCACCAGCACAGAAAAGCTAGTCAGTTTGTTTTACATCCCATCTCACCGTATGGTATACCTGAGGCCTGCACAGATGTAAGCAGCTGTGCATGTATTCAAAACCCAATGTGCAATGCAGAATTGACTGATAAGAAAGCACACTTAAAATTCAGCGAGTATTTGACATGCGCCCCAGCCACACCATTAGTTTTTTCCCTATATAGATATATAGCCACTGGAAACTGTCGCGAACTGTGTTAAGTTGCTAGTGGTTTTATGTGTATTTGTTTGTGAAAAGAATACGCTTATGGAAAACATAGATGGCTAGCGCAAGCTCTGGAAAAAAAAGGAAGGATTTAAAAGTTTGATGCCTTGGCCCTCCTAGCCATAGGGATCGTGCATTATGCATGCATGCCGCACGTGTAGTAGTAAATAGATAATATGCGTTGATTGATTTGTCACCTGTAGGATGGACAGTTTGAATCAGAGTAAAACTGATTGACAGCGTTGCATGGGGAGGCGGTGGCGTGGCTGCATGCCTCAGAGCTTTTTTTCTTAGACGATACTGGGGGTGTCAAAAGTAAATGTAAAGGCCACAACTGGCCCGTTTCAGGCTCAGTGGAACTGTAGGTGTGACGCGGTGAAAAAATTAAAAACAGGAAGATAAATATTCCTTAGATAAAGATACTTCCTAAAAAAAGGATTTTAAAATGATTGATTTGTTTTTAGGGCTCACGGATGTTCTTCCTCCCTTGCTAGTTCTGATCTGGATATGTTAAATGAAAAGTTGACCTGGGGAGGGGTGGGGACGAGCTTAGGCATGGAGCCAAAAGGACAACCCATCCATTTAACATACATGTCAAAAAGCAGGGGATGAGGGAATGGAGAGGAGGCTACGCATCAGGACAGAATTAGTGCTCCCGTTCTTAATTTCTATGTCTCTAGGTGTAGAGGTGTTTGGACTAAAGGCCAGTTTATGGTCAACACCACATGTCCCACTTATGTTTTTTGTTAAAATGGGCTGACTGGGGTATAATGACAATACCCACTCCCTGTCCGCCCATATCTATTGTGAGTGTGTTGATGAGAGCAGATGGTGTGATGGGAGGGTGTGTGTGTGTGTGTGTGTGTGTGTGTGTGTGTGTGTGTGTGTGATTTAACCGTAAGCTAAAAATCAGTTCTAAGTCATGTGCTAAATATATCTGTTTAAGTGAGGTGAGTCCCAAGTGCTGTTGTCGCATGGCTTGGGGGATGAGGATGAGCTGATTTTGTGCATGAAACCAAAACACTCCCTATCTATCTTCTAAACACACAAAAATTATGTCATGGGACATTTTGTGGCAGAGTGGTAAATCCCACACCCTTCCTTGGCAAATCCCACACCCTTTGCCTATGCCACTGGCCGATCTGCGTGTTGTGGTTACACTGATGAGTGAATTGTGTGTAAAGCTGAACTAGGCACGCACCCCTACCACTGTTGGGTGTGTTGATGAGGTTGGGTGGGGCAGGAAGAGTGCGGTCAAAACGAATCGCCGCCATTGTCACCTTTCTTTGTTGAAGAGAGTGAATTTTCAACACTGGGCCCCAAACCTGTCCATGTTTTCCCTACATGATGTGTGCTTGGGGAGGGGAAGGGTGAGATCGAGCTTTGGGCTCAAATCACACGCCACGAACTTGCTCGATAGGTTGAAATGCGGTGATCTAGGTCACACGGTCACCATCCCACCTGCTACTCCCTTTGATAAGTGTGGTTTGAGAGTTCGTCATCTGGCCAAACTCACTCCCCGCCAAG
>JADBJO010010085.1:80756-119369 GCA_016801955.1 Conus betulinus
GAAACGCCTTCTGGGTGCAACACATGTTACAGTGTACCCACACCACTCGGAACGCCTTCTGGGCACACCACATGTTACAGTGTGCCCACACTACTCGGAACACCACCTGTGCACACCACATGTTACAGTCTACCCACACCACTCGGAACGCCTTCTGTGCACACCACATGTTACAGTGTACCCACACCACTTGGAACGCCTTCTGTGCACGCCACATGTTACAGTGTACCCACACCACTTGGAACGCCTTCTGTGCACACATGTTACAGTGTACCCACACCACTCGGAACGCCTTCTGTGCACACATGTTACAGTGTGCCCACACCACTCGGAACGCCTTCTGTGCACACCACATGTTATAGTGTACCCACACCACTCGGAACGCCTTCTGTGCACACCACATGTTACAGTGTACCCACACCACTCATAACACCTTCTGTGCACACCACATGTTACAGTGTACCCACACCACTCAGAACGCCTTCTGTGCACACATGTTACAGTGTGCCCACACCACTCCAAACGCCTTCTGAGCACACCACATGTTACAGTGCATGTACACCACCCTGAACACTCTGTGCACACCACATGTTACAGTGTACCCACACCACTCGGAACGCCTTCTGTGCACACACGTTACAGTGTACCCACACCACTCGGAACGCCTTCTGGGGCACACATGTTACAGTGTACCCACACCACTCGGAACGCCTTCTGTGCACACCACATGTTACAGTCTACCCACACCACTCGGAACGCCTTCTGTGCACACCACAGGTTATAGTCTACCCACACCCACTCGGACCGCCTTCTGTGCACACCACATGTTACAGTCAACCCACACCACTCGGAACGCCTTCTGTGCACACCACATGTTACAGTCTACCCACACCACTCAGGAACGCCTTCTGGGCACACCACATGTTACAGTGTACCCACACCACTCGGAACGCCTTCTGGGCACACCACATGTTACAGTGTACCCACACCACTCAGAACGCCCTTCTGGGCACACCACATGTTACAGTATACCCACACCACTCGGAACGCCTTCTGTGCACACCACATAATCATGCTCAAATTACATTCAAGTAAACTGATCTATGCCACCCACTTCCCACCACCACCACCACCACCACCAACCCATGAACACACACACATACAGACACACACACACACACACACGCACACACGCACACGCACACACACACACACACACACACTCGCACACTCACACAGGCACTCACTGTCAGAGGGCCTCTTTCTGGCGCGCTCACTGGGCGTGATGGTGGCGTACACGTCGATGTTGGAGCGGCTGTGTCTGCTGTATGGGGGGTGTGTGGGGGCTGGGAGGACTGGTAGTGGGGGGACCAGGAGTCTGGGGGGTGATGAGGGTGGGGGTAGTAGCGATCATCAGGATGCATCTGCCAGTCTCCTGCACCACAAAAACAGACGCGAGGTTTGCACGTGGGGGAAGGGGGAGGAGGAGGGGGGTGGTGGTGGTGGTGATTGGGCTTTCAATTCAGATTGGGTAGAGCAGTGCTGGGCTGTGCTGAGCCACTGAAGTGTCCATGAGTCAGTGACACTGTCTGTGAGTGAGTGACACTGTCCATCAGTGACACTGTCCATGAGTGAGTGACACTGTCCGTGAGCGTGTGACACCGTCCGTGAGTGACACTGTCCATGAGTGACACTGTCCATAAGCGTGCGACACTGTCCGTGAGTGAGTGACACTGTCCATGAGTGGCACTGTCCATGAGTGAGTGACACTGTGCATGAGTGCGTGACACTGTCCATGAGTGAGTGACACTGTCCCTGAGTGTGTGACACTGTCCATGAATGAGTGACACTGTCCATGAATGAGTGACACTGTCCATGAGTGAGTGATATTGTCCATGAGTGAGTGACACTGTCCATGAGTGTGTGACATTGTCCATGAGCGAGTGACACTGTCCATGAGTGAGTGACATTGTCCATGAGTGAGTGACACTGTCCCTGAGTGTGTGACACTGTCCATGAATGTGTGACACTATCCATGAATGAGTGACACTGTCCATGAGTGAGTGACACTGTCCATGACTGTGTGACACTGTCCATGAGTGTGAAAACATCCTTGAGTGAGTGACACTGTCCATGAGTGTGTGACACTGTCCACAAGTGTGTGTGACATTGTCTATAAGTGTGTGACACTGTCCGTGAGTGAGTGACACTGTCCATGACTGTGTGACACTGTCCGTGAGTGTGAAAACATCTTTGAGTGAGTGACACAGTCCATGAGTGTGTGACACTGCCCATGAGTGTGTGACACTGTCCATGAGTGTGTGACACTGACCATGACTGTGTGACACTGTCCATGACTGTGTGACACTGTCCATGAGTGTGAAAACATCCTTGAGTGAGTGACACAGTCCATGACTGAGTGACACGATCCATGAGTGTGTGACACTGTCCATGACTGTGTGACACTGTCCATGAGCGTGAAAACATCCTCGAGTGAGTGACACTGTCCATGAGTGTGTGACACTGTCCACGAGTGTGTGACACTGTCCATGAGTGTGTGACACTGTCCGCGAGTGTGTGACACTGTCCATGAGTGAGTGACACTGTCCATGAGTGTGTGACACTGTCCATGAGTGAGTGACATTGTCCATGACTGTGTAACACTGTCCATGAGTGTGTGACACTGTCCATGAGTGTGTGACACTGTCCATGTGTGAAAACATCCTTGAGCGAGTGACACTGTCCATGACTGTGTGACTGTCCATGAGTGTGTGACACTGTCCATGAGTGTGTGACACTGTCCATGACTGTGTGACACTGTCCATGACTGTGTGACACTGTCCCATGTGTGAAAACATCCTTGAGTGAGTGACACTGTCCATGAGTGTGCAACACTGTCCATGAGTGACACTGTCCATGAGTGAGTGACACTGTCCATCAGTGACACTGTCCACGAGTGTGTGACACTGTCCATGAGTGTGTGACACTGTCTGTGAGTGTGTGACACTGTCCGTGAGTGTGTGACACTGTCCATGAGTGTGTGACACTGTCCATCACTGACACTGTCCACGAGTGTGTGACACTGTCCATGACTGTGTGACACTGTCCATGAGTGTGTGACACTGTCCGTGAGTGTGTGACAACTGTCCATGAGTTTGTGACACTGTCCATGAGTGTGTGACACTGTCCGTGAGTGTGTGACACTGTCCATGTGTGACACTCTCAGTGGATTTAGAAAAGAAGTCCAAGCCATAGAAACTGAGGTGTTACCACATCACATAACTGACTGTATCACCGACATACACCAAATCATCCACCAGCACATCGCACCATATGAAGCTTCACCGACATCAGTGAAAGGAAACAAAACCATGTTGGTATGGCCACCTAACAAGATCCACAGGCCCTGCTAAACCCATCCTTCAGGGAGCTGTTGAGAGGGGGAGACACGGGTAAGACAGGGACACCATGAACAGAACACACAGCAGACAGGGCAGGAATGTGCAGACCCAGGCTTTGTCACGCACTGGACGAAGCTGGAGAAGCCAGGCCAACATTGCTTTCGTGCCACGCCGCCCCTGTTACCTTCACTGAAAGACGTGTGGTGTTGCTTTGGGTTCTGCTCTTCCACATGGGGTGAACAGGTTTGAAAAAGAAAACAGTGGGAGAATGGAAGCAAGCATTACGCTAGGTTTTTTTGTCGGTTGCGTACGTCATACACAGACCGGCTGAAAAAATGCTTACGACTGGCCTGATTTTGTGTCTGCTCAAAAGTCATTGAGATACGTTAACTGGGGAAAAAAAAAAAAGACGATCTTGTCAAGGTCAAACAGGTCTTTTTAATACTGTCTGATCTTTCCACCTCCGAAGATGAAATCGGATTAATCACTGAATGCTCCACTTCTGCTGTAGAGGAGGAATGTTTGACTTCTGAGGAAGGAGTTGATGATTCTGAAACACTCTGATCCAGTGGCCTTTTCTGCGAAAAGAAACACGAAAGGGATTGCTGCTTTTTCTCTGCCATTGTTTTCCATAAACTGGGGCGATGGCCGGAAAGAATGACGGCAGATTCGCAGGATCTAAACTGACGACACACGTTACGTCACAGCCTGTACGTCCCACCATCTATAGTCTGTTTTATGATCGCTACAGCGCATTGTTAGCTGTTGCAGTATCCAGATTCTTCTTTGCCAGTGGGCGCAAAAAACGCAAAAAACAAAACGGGACATAGAGAGGCTGGTGAGAGAGTCACTACTTCAGACGCTGACACCTGTTTCTTTATTTCGGTGCACTGCCTGAAGACCAAGGCTTTTTGCGTACGACTTAACGCATTGCAAATCAAAAATTGCGTATGCAGGTCAGCGAAATGCGTGAAATACGTGTGATTTTTGCGTTAGCGCGATCCCTGTTGACGGGGTGAAAACAGACAGGGAAAGAGAGAAAGAAACAAGCAGAGGCACAAACAGAGACGGGCATTACCAATCCATAAGCTTTTGGAAGATATCAACTTCAGAATGTAAAATCCGACACTCGTTGTACTTCAGGACACAAACATGTTCCCTTCAATCCTTCGAAACATTTTCTTAGAGACAAGAGCAGAGTGAGTTTAAAAGTCGATCAATTCTGAGGACAAAAACAAATCCCTGGCAGCGCTGGGTGAACCTTACCGTCTCTATCACGTGTGGACACACTGGGTGTCGATAGTCGTCCCATTCCTCTCTTCCTTTGTCATAAGGCGACAGCTGCAAAGTAAAACACTGAAATGTATGGGGCTATCAGGAAAGGATGATTTGATAAAACAAGTGAAGATGTGTGCATCCATGTGTATGTGCATCTCTCCATATGTATGAATGTCCAAGAGCGCATATGCTCCTCTTTTCAGGAATGTGTATGTGTTTGTTTTAGAGCAAGCACACACACACACACACACACACACACACACACACACACACACACACACACATTCACATACAGAGGCATGCACACACACATACACAGAGCACACACACACAAGTATCTTCAGATGTGCATGAATGTCCAACTATTCACACGCACGTTTCAAAGAATGTGCACAACTGTCTATGAACTGGCGTGCGCGCACACACACACACACACTCACTCACTCACTCACACACACACACACACACACACACACATACACACACACTTTAAATCTTACTTTCTGATCCTGTCGATATCCTGGAGGTGCTGGGTAGGGCGGGATACCTGGAATGCGATCACCTGTGTTGATGCTGGGGTCAGACGATGACCTCACCAGTCGCTTTTTCTGCATGGGTGAGATATCGAGATCGTCAGCAGTTCGGGCAAGGTCAAGATCGTGTTCTGGTGCCACAGCCATGCTCAGTCGATTAGACATGGGAAACATGAAGTCATCATTGAGATCTTCTTCAGGCTGCAAAGAGAAAAGGATAAGACTAATGAGAACAAGACTGTGCAGTCAAACCTCAAATGAAGACTTTTCAAATAAACATTCCCTCCCTTTAAAAAATTTATTGTTTGCAACACGTTTGGCTTTCTCTGCACTAAATGACCTAATAAAGATTCCCTCCTGTTAAATCCTTTATTCTCTGCAATACGTTTGGCTTTCTCTACACTAAATGACCTCCCAATAAAGATTCCCTCCCCTTAAAACCTTTATTCTCTGCAACACGTTTGGCTTTCTCTACACTAAATGACCTCCAAACAAAGATTCCCTCTCTTTAAACATCTTCATGTCTGCAACATTTCTGGCTTTCTCTATACTAAATGACCTCCTAATAAAGAGTCCCCTCCCTGTAAAGATCTTCCTGTCTGCAACATTTCTGGTTTTCTCTATACCAAATGACCTCCTAACAGAGAGTCCTTCCCTTTAAAGATCTTCATGTCTGCAACATTTCTGGCTTTCTCTATACTAAATGACCTCCTAATAAAGAGTCCCTCCCATTACAGGCCATTTCTGTGGATTTCTTTCAATTTGGTCTGTTCTGGATTTACCTTCAAACAGACTTTCCCTTTCAAAACTTTTTTTCTTTCTGGAACGTTTTCGTTTCTATAGACACTAGATCTACCTCCCCAAGAGACTCCTTTGTCGATCGATCCATTTGTCCGTAACATTTGCCGCTCACTTTTCCTCCCAATGCAGTGTCCGTTTTTCTAACAGATCTTTATTTTTTTCCTTTCTTCATTCCTGGAATAAAAAAATTTTGGTTTTCTCTATGTAGACCACCTTCCAAATAAAGATTCCCTCCCTTTGCAGATCAGTTTCTCCCTGGAAGATTTTTGGTTCCGCTTACCGTCTAAGCCAATAACCTTTGACCTCAATCCCCCTCCAGTCTTCTTTTCCCTTCACGGCTTCCTGTCTTTCCTCCGCTGTCACCATTTGGAAAGACAAGGTAGACAGACCACCAATCACCTCTGTCCCCCCTCATCTCCCTCGTAGACAGATCACCAATCATCTCTGTCCCCCCCTCATCCCCCTCCTCTCTTACTTTTCCTTACCCCCTTCCTCTCTTATCTTCCCATGCGGACGTTTGGAAGTCAGGGGTGAGAGAGATTATCTTAGCCACGGGTCTGATCGCAGTTACTGCCCTTAGACCTCTTTGAATCCTGATACTGCTTACCTTCATCACATTCAAAATGCAACATTCCAGCACTACACTGACCTGTCCTTGACCTGTATGCCTAACAGTCACCATGCCAAACTGGCAGAACAGGTGAAAGACGAGGGATGTGTATAAGGAGCAAAACCACAGCGGAAGTACACATGAACAGAGCGCGCTTCAAACATTAGATCTATCTTACGTACTTTACAGATTTGCACACAAAAAAAAACATGAGAAATTAAAAACAGACCTTTTTCTCCGACATCCACACCGGTCGCCTCTGTTGGGACTGAATCATTTCCACCAATTTGGGGAACCACACGTCCGTCGTCGTGTGCGTAATGACACCTGTTATCATCATCGATGCCAGTCATCAATACCATCATCACTGCGACAAAGACACTAACGTGGAGAAGACACACAAGAGATGTGGATGTTAAGAGAGACAGAGAGAGGGGAAACCATGGAAGGGAGGGAGGGTGGGAGAAAGAGAGAGGGTGGGGAGAAAGAGAGGCAGACAGACAGACAGATAGACAGACAGAGAGCGAGTCACAGACAGAGAGACACTGACAGAGAGACAGACAAACACAGACAGAGCCAGAGAGGCAGACAAACAGGAAGAGAGAGAGGGAGGGAATGACAGAAACAAGGACAGGGGGGAGACGATACAATGACACCTGTCACCATCCTTAATCAGTGTCAGTCATCGTCATCATCGTCTCTGCTGCACTGGCACATGAACATGGGGAAGACATACAGAGGGACAGGCACACTGAGAGATACAGGAAGGGAGGGACAGGGAGAGTGAACGACAGATGACAGAGAGACAACGACATGGAGAGAAACAAGGAAACAGATAGAGAGAAAGACAGAGAAAAGTCAAGACCAATCTGCATGTAGAGAGATAAAAGACAAATACATGAGTTTAAATCACTCTCACACACACACACACACACACACACACACACACACGCATACACTCTCTTTCTCTCTCACACACATGCACATGTACACACCCTCTCTCTCTCTCTTTCACTCATTTCAAATCATACATAAAAAGGTGAAAGATGCGAGTACAAGCTATCCCTTCTGTGTGCGGTGAAGAGATATGTGTAAAACCTAACCATTCTCTGCACTGTTAACAGGTGTGCACATAATCTGCACTATAACAGGTGTGCACATAATCTGCACTATGAACAGGTGTCCACACATAATCTCCCTATCCTCTGAATGTAAACAGCTGTGCACAAGCAGTTCTACTGACCTGTAAACAAGTGTGCATACAAGCTGTCCATTCTCTCGTTCAACTCCTGCAGTTTCTTGGGGTTCTTGTTGCTGCCAGCCGAACCCCGCCATCGGGAGCGAACCTCCTTGATGGCCTGCTTGCTCTCCCCTTTCAGCAGGACAACGATGGGGTAGTACTGGGCGTAGTTGAGTCGATCCACATGGTACGGGGTCACATCCAGAATGCAATGCTTTTTCTGCAATCCACAGTACTTAGGGGTCACATCCACAACGCAACGCTTCTTCTGCAATACACAGTACTTAACATCATCAAGAAAGCATGGACATTACAACAACACCTGCCTCAGACAGATCCTCCAGATCTGCTGGGCAGCCATCGTCGGCTATACCGTGGGAAAAACCTGAAAATCCCTACCTGTTCATTATGTACTGTTTACTGTTCCCCGCCTCATTTAAGATTTCTTTTCAAACCCGTCAGAGACTACCTGTATTTGTTCTTGTTCATCCCTGTGTTTTGTTTTACTATATTCAAGATCAAAAGGCTGCCCCAATCTTGAATAAATATCAATTTGTGTTTGCTCAGTTCCCCAGTTGTTGCTATGTACATGTGTCTGGTACAGAGTGCACCTGCAGGTTTGGAACATCCTTTCTTTGGGGTGGGGGGTGGGGGGGGGGGGGGGGGGATGTCTTCTCATTTGTTCTGTGAGCTCTGCTCTGCCATTTCCGCTAAGCAACTTAGTGTCATAAGCAGCATTCATTCGCAGTTGCGGGCCTGCAATTATTTCATCATGGGACGACCAGTTTCTACGATCATAAGACTCCCATCAGTAAACTCAGCTCTCGTACAAAACACACTGGCTACCAGCCAGGGAAGAAAACAAGGGAAGAAGTTGGGATGGACTGGACGCACCTTCAGGAAACCTGTCCAACTCCACCAGACAATCTTTGAAGTAGAGTCCCTCAAGGCCAGCATAAACAAGGCTGACCAAGAAAACACCTGGCGTGGTGGACCATGAAGCAGGCTACAGACAGGTGGGACACACCTGGAGACAGGTGGGGAGGAAGGTTCAGGACAGAAGACTCGAACAGGGCTATTGCGGACAGTCCCTGCGCAGGCAGTGGTGAGCCGCCATGATGGTGATACCTTGTGAAAGTCACATCTACCTGTTTTTGTTCGTTTATTGTTGCGATAATAAAAAAAACACCCACTGCATGGGTTAGCATCCAATAAAATACAAAGCATTTCTCTATTGTGTCGTACTTTGATGTGTGTAAGCCAACCACATCAACAATATGCATTTCAGTATTTTATAGTATTTTGTTACATGCCGGTCAAACCTCTGATGAACTCTTTTTCATATTAACTGTTTTATCAATTTTATCTTATTTACTTTTTTTTTGTCTTTTCTGCACTGCAAATATGTTTAGCTGAAATATATATCAATCTGCTTGCTGCTACATACTTGCTGCTTGCTCAGTTTCATTGTAAACTTTTTTTTTTTTTCAAATACAGCATGTTCAGTTCTTTGAAGTTCATGCTAAATGATACATTTCAATCTCAGTGTAACACACACTGTTTCAAAAGAATATAAAGACCCCTCTGTATGTCCCAAGATTTAACAAAAAAGATCAAGATCTGTTTGAAAGAAAAGACAGTTGAGCACAAGTCACTGGAACATTCATCCCCAAACTCACTGTCTAATGATTGTAATTCTAGTTAGCATTTGTCTAGTAATCCATTTCAAAAGATTTTTTTTTTTTAATTGAGAAACGCACTGGGAAAAAAATGAAGCTATTCATTTCAAGCCATAAGTGTGTAACTGTTCCACCCAGGGAACAAGGGTTATCTTTCTTGTTTGTTGTTTAATTTGTGCTGCTCCTAGCCCCATCAAACCGTGGTTACCTGCCTTTGTTTCTGCTCTACAGAGTGTTCTGTTAGTGTTGAAAATATACAAGTTCATTTGTGTCAGATAATTTCTTCCACAGTTGTTACTGTATGCCTGTGTCAGGTGCAGGGTATCATTATGGGCAAACCTGGAACATCAATTCTGCTTGACCCAATGATGTGAGAACAACTTGCTCTTTAGAGCTGATTAGATGTTTGTGTTACCTCTTCCTATCTTTGGCTGCGTTTCCTTGTTTGTTCTGTGTGTCTGCACTTTTGCTAATGTACTCGTTACCACACAAGCAGTACTGATTTGGAGTATGGGGTATATAATTCTTTCACCTTAGAAACAACATTTATCTTTCCTATTGTTTTTTGAAGGCACACGAGTGACAGTCGTTGTTATCAATTCATTTACCCGTGGGGGAAAAGCAAAAATCCAAGAAATTCGAGGAGAATTTGGGGGCATGTCCACCCCACACCCCTTCCAGAATATTTTCAAATATACATTAAAAATGGCACATGGCAAACTAAAGTAAACAGAAAGCCTTCCTAACTTCCAGTTTACAACATGAGCTGATCTCTGTATTGTCTATTTTATGGTCCATCAACAACCAGGACTATTTGCTGAAACATCCTTCATCAACCCCTTTTCCATTGCCACATTTTTCTTTTGGCCCATGATTTTTTCCCCTGGATTTCCACTTTTAATTTTCCTTGAAATTGGTGGATTCCCCGAAAAGTTGGGACCCTGGCATATGGAAGCGTCATCCCTACCTGGCCAAAACTGTCGTTCACACTTGGGTTCATGTGGTGTGCTGGGCACGGTGCTCACAGACAAGCATACATTTTTACAGTGGATACAAGTGTCCCCTCCACCTTTTTCTCTACATGTATATTATCACAATTTCAGGACAAGGGATGTTTTCTCTCACATTCAGATTCACATGTCTTCATGGCTCACTGGAAGGCCTCCGCTGTACAGCAGCCTTCGTCAATGCCTCTAGGGTTCCTGTCCGAGTGAACGAAGAAGAAGAAGAAGAAGAAGAAGAAGAAGAAGATTAACATGTGTTTTCTTCTGGGGCGTCCCGTCCTTGGTAAAACCTGTCCAGGCCCCCAGCTGTTTTGGTCCTCTTGTACGTATCACTTGCAGTCCTGGTCAGGGTACGAGTGTGCACAGCCCAAAGTTTGGATCATCCGGTGTGCAGATCATCCACACCCCTTCCTCCCCCCCTCCCCATGTTTCAGCTCTATGTGCTCAGGGATAGTCATAGTTTGCATGCCATTTGCATGGTTAAGCAGGTCAGACAAACAACTACAAACTGCAGGTTTGTATGCATTGAAATTATGTCTTTCGCCCCAAAGACCTTGTTTAAAGATGAAGGAAGTTTCCTTACAACGTAACGGACATCCACCCTTTATTCCCTTAGACCCTGTCGTCCAAAAAAAAAACCTGGAGCCTATAGTAGAGAACTGCCTGCCACTGCTGATCACTGGCTTGTATGAGACAAGGTGACTCACCCGGTCGATGGCCTCACGAATGGCACCAAAGCGAATCACACACCCGCCTGTCCTTTTTTGATTTCATTGTCTGCTCCTTTCTCCGCCTCTGTGGAAGTCAAACCAAGAAGTCACACTTTACCCAAACAACACAGTCACCCTGGCTTCACATCTAACAACACTTTTGCAGCACGTGGGATAGGGGGGAAAGGGAGGGGTGGGTGGGGGGGGGGGACTGTCGAGCTCAAAGCTCTGAACGATATAAACATTTCTTTGTCAAAATCAACTATAACAATGCAAAGTTATATTTTTTAACAGAATTTTTGTAATCAAAGTTTTCAAACACTTTTATGAAATCTTTAATATCCAGCCACAACTTCTATGAAACCTTTGATAGTCACCCATTCAAAGTTTTTAAAACACATTATGTTTAAAACTTCCAATTTTTCCACAAAAAATATTTCTGGATTTCTAAATAAAGAAAAAAAATCCCAGATAATTTGGTACGATTTTGATATGGTTAAGGCAGGATGAATCTGGTCCAAATCACCTCTAAGACACAAACATATGGGCTCAGTCTCTGTCTTCTCTGTCCCATCTTTCACATTCTTTTTGTTTGTTGTTTTTTTTTTGTTTTGTCCTTCTAGCCTTTCTCACATCTGAGAATGCAATTGCCCTTATCATTCATACTTGGAAGTTTTCTTCTTTCTTTTTTCAAATTCAAGAATGTGTTGTTCAGGTAGATCTCACTGGAAAAAAAATATCAACAGATACCTGTTGAAAAGGCGAAGCATTGTCCTACTCCAGTATTTCTCTCCTGACCCATGTAATTCCCATTCAAACTTTTCTTCTCTCTTACGCGTTATTCTCTAGAAGCTGAAAGTAACAGAAATTTGCTTACAACACAATTCTACAGGGAACAAGAAGCAAGAAGCACAAAAGACCAAGAATAAAAAGAAGATCGAGAGAGGGAGAAAATGAAACGTTCGTGCCAAGCAGGATACATCCACCAACTCACGTGGCGACTCGAAGCGGTCTGGGTATCCTTTGAGCAGCATGTCTCTGGCCATATCAGGATGGCTCCAAATACCACCACAGGTCTGACAAGGCAGCTGTCGCCCCACAAGAGTAAAAAAACAAAAGGAACGTAAACATAACACGAAATGAGGATGGGTCATGACAGGACAGACAACTCACCAACAAGAAGGACCAGACTGAATGTCCAGGATGATGCAGCTGGGACAGGTACAAGAGAAAATAACAGGAATGTGCATGGCGAAAAGTAAGCAAGCTCATACACACATTTCTCTCTCTCTCTCTCTCTCTCTCTCTCTCTCTCTCCGTCACACACACACACACACACACACACACACACACACACACACACACACACCACACCCTTTTTCATATTATCTATTTAATTACACCCAAAAAACAAAAGCAGAGATGGGTCACAAAGCATTAGAAAGAAGACGGATGAAGAAAAGAAAGACAGTCAAATGAAATAAAGAAAAAATTGTGTGCATGTGTTTTAAGTAACCCCTTGTGCAGAACTGGGTCTCGGACCAAAAATGGAATCCACACAATTCATGATCATTCTATCCTGTTTTGTTTGTCAGTTAGTCAGTGCTGCTTGAAAATACCAAAATACTGCAATTAACTCTTGGGTGTTTGTGGTGGCTTCAATTTCTTGTCTTCCTGTCCACGATCGTTCTTGTCAGTTACCATTACCACCTAAACAACATCTCCAATTCTGTGGCCTGTTCTTCTGGCGACTGGAGATCCATGTTGTCTTCCTCTAAATATTGAAGCCTGAAGTGAGTTTATGACAAGTGACTAGAGTATCCATGTTCTCTTCCTCTAAAGATTGAAGCCTGAAGTGAGTTTATGTCAATCATTTGGTGACCGGAGTATCCATGTTCTCTTCCTCTAAATATTGAAGCCTGAAGTGAGTTTATGACAAGTGACTGGAGTATCCATGTTCTCTTCCTCTAAAGATTGAAGCCTGAAGCGAGTTTATGTCAATTCATTTTTTTTGGTGACTGGAGTATCCATGTTCTCTTCCTCTAATATTGAAGCCTGAAGTGAGTTTTATGACAAGTGACTGGAGTATCCCTGTTCTCTTCCTCTAAATATTGAAGCCTGAAGTGAGTTTATGTCAACTGACAGGAGTATCCATGTTTCTTTCTCACCTTCTAAAGGATGAAATGGATGTAAAAGAGTGGCCTGTGTACACTCCACGCAAAAGATTGTGTTCTTTCTTTTAGGCCACCAGTGGTAGATAGTAAAACAATATGGATCACTGGTGCTGAGGCTGCCATAAGTGACTGGATATGGATGTGTGTGAGTGAAACAGAACTAGCTGTACAGAATAAACCCCACTGTGAGGGTTGTGGAAGATGAGATAAAAAAGAGAGGGAGAGGGAATGGATGAGGCGAGAGAGAGAGAGAGATGAAGAGAGAGGAGAGAGAGAGAGAAAGGAGACAGACAGACAGACAGAAACAAGATGGAAAATGGACAATGGGGGTACACCCATGTAATGTAAATGTTAGTAACCATTTGAAAAATGAAGAATGAGGATGCTAACACACCTGTCCATGCATGCGTTCCAAATCACACACAAACATTTGCACCATGTCTCTGCCCCCCCCCCCCCCCCCCCCCCCCCAAAAAAAAAAAGGATACTCAGGCTATGTGATCAATGCTACACTAAAAGGCTGCTGTAACCACCACTCACGATCTCTGAGCACCACACGCTCGTACGGAGGAAACTTGGTAGAGAGTCCCGCTGAAACATTACAAATCTTGAACTTGACACTTTCCCTTGACAGGACAGACAGGAGCAGGAAGAGAGTGGAGGCAAAGAGAGAAATCCATCACTGTTGAATTATTATAACGGGGATATGGACAGTGTGGGAGGCTGACACAGGCAGGCATGCAGACGAGAAAGGAGGAGAGGAAAGTGAAGGGACAGACACACACTGTCACAAAACAGGGAGACTGAAAGACAGAAAAAAGGAACAAAGAGAACAAGGACAGACAGACGAGGAAAAGAAAGACAAACACGAACATACTGCACAGAATCAACTCAGGAGAAAAAGAGTGCATAAATGTTACCAGAAAAATTACCCTTGAAAAACCGTTGAGTCCTGATACTAACTCTAAGCAGAAACAGTTACCGAGGGTTAGGGAGAAGCACAGATTATATGTCCCTATTAATTTTTGACTGCAAAGTCCACAAACAAAAAACACACCTACAGTTCCACTGAAGTAATTTACCATAAATGAACAAACGTTGGACAACTATTTTTTACATGCAAATAACTGTTGATGATTATGTGTTACAAGTATACTCTGCTTTTTCCCTTGCTAACTACCCCCCCCCCTCCCCCCCCCCCCCCCCCCCCCTCTCTCTCTCATTCAATTTACCATTTTTCTTTTCTTTTTCTTTTCACCAAAGATTCACCGTCTATAAGCAGAAGATTTCCCTCCTTACTGGAATTTTTGCTATTGTAATTTTTGTTTTCTAATTTTCCACACATTAAAAAACAAACAACAGGAATTGGATTCTAAACTATGATTTTAAACTGACAGAAAGAAAGAGAAAAAAGCACAGAAAGAACAAAAACGAAACTGTAATACTAGAGTTTTATAAAAAAAAAAAAAAAAAAAAAAAAAAACTGCTACAAAATTCACACTAACAGAAGAAAAATCATTCAACTTTTTAAAAAGCAGCAAGATACTAAACAACAGTCAAACAATTGGAATTTGGAATTCATCTACACATGAATGCACACAACTACTAGCAAATATTTGTAGATACTAGTACAGCTACAGAGCACAAACAAAACAGAATCAGCAACAAAACTGGCATACACTGTAAACAAACTGGCATATGCTATAAACAAAAATAAATATGTTAAAGAAAACATGCAATATCAGGTAAGAAACACAACATGGTAAAAACAGGCATACAATATTCAACAACAACAACAAAAAAAGACATATTTGTCACAAATCACACCCAAAAAAAAAAAAAAAATCAGAAGTGACCCACAGTTACACAAAAGAGACAAAGTATATTATAAAAAAAAATATGATGAAAAAAATATTTTCAATAATGCAAAAGCAGAAATAATCATGTAACACAAAATGTTATTCAAGTAAGAACTAATCTGCATTCTCACACATCATGAGGAAGCTACAACATGCGTTCCCAAAGTGTAATTCTAGCAGAAATGTTGTTACATGTAGCAACATCTTAAGAATTACCAATACAGCTATAAGATGCTTTTTTTTTTTCCATTCTCATATCACAGTGAGAATGATTGTTATTTTTTTTTTTTTTTAAATGGGGCACTAATAGCTGTTAAAAGATAACAAAAATCAGCTGAACACTACAAATTCTTTCCACGCACGGCCCCACACTAAAAACATTTATTTTTGATAGGTGGAGTCCAAATCTTAGTCGACATGCATGATTAAGTCAATCTCCTGTACGCTGAAGACATACACCAAGTCCTAATTCATCAATGCAAGAGGAAAGGGCTACAAGAGAGACGGAAAAAGAAAAGAGAGAGCAAGACAGACAGACAGACACAGACAGAGAGGCAGAGACAGAGAGACAGAAAAAAGAGAAGAAAGAAACTGGGAAAGAGATGGGGGCAGAAAGAGAGGGAGGGAAGCAGAAGAGAGATGGGGGGGGGGAGGGGGGGCAGCTGGTGAAAAAAAAGATAGACAGAGGAGCAGAAAAAGAGGCAAACAAAGGGACACAGAGACACAAGACAGACAAGCAGGCAGATGGACAGACAGACAGACAGAGAGAGAAAGAACAGTGAGGAGGGAGGAGCAGAGACAGACGGAGAGAAAGAGAGAGGAGAGGAGGGGGAACAGCAAGAATGAGATGGAGGCACAGAGAGAGAGAGGAACAAAAGACAGAGGAGCAGGAGAGAGAAAGGGAGGGACTGGGAAGGAGAGAGAGAGACAGAGAGGGTGAATTGGGGTGGGGACAGAGACAGAGAGAGAGAGAGAGCAACAGATGGGCACAGACACACCCACAAACAGCACTACAGACAGTATTATGCACGAAAAAGAATCAGTCACAGAGAGCAGGAAGACCGCATATATGATGAAGACAGACAGATACAGCAAAACGCACACAGGAGATCCACACAAACACCACGGGGCCACACACACGGTGCAGTGAGTGGACAGGAATCAGGGAACTGTGGCGTGCTGGAAGGGTGGGAGCACAAGGAAGTCGGGGGCCAAAGGACACGGTGTTCACTCGGCTCACGGCTGTTCAGAGCAAGTTACTTAGTTCTGAGAGGCAAGGGAGTTTACAGCTTGCCTGCAGCTGCAGAGGCCAAGCCGTGAATGCAGGTCAGGGAAAGGGGTGTTTTCTGCAGGCCGCTCCCTACCAGCCAGCTAACCGTGCTGTACTCGGTGAACTGGATGTCATCTGTGCATAGCCAATCTGGCAGCAATGTGTTCGGCATTGTTTGAGCGGCCGTTACAAAAGGGGCTGGTGGTTTGATAATTAGTGGTTGTCATGAAAAATGTAATATATCTGCGCTCTTGAGATGACTGAATTGGCGAATTCCTGACAATTCTTTAATACCAAACTTGACTAGGTTTATTTTCCTGTAGATAACAATAGATGTGGCATGAAAGCTTGTACGCAAGTGAACAGACAATATTAGAACAATGATAAACAACACACAAAACTGTGCAAAAATAATGTCATCGCTTTCTGGGTATCTAATTTTCCCTGGTTAACTAGTACACAAGTTTGATACATGCCTCTGCTCGGACTACAGCAACAAAAATGTTGGATCAAAAATGTATAAGTCTTGTTTGTTTGCTCTTTCACTAAGTATCTCACGCGGGGGAGGGAAAATAAAGCTGTGAGCTACAACTCTGAAGTCGAACCGCCAGTTAAGAGCAAACAGAGCTTAGGTTCAGTCAAACGCAAACATTTTAACCACCTGAGAGTCATTAGGGATGGCATAATACAGACTAGGCAGGTGTTATCAAGGCACTTGGCAAATCAATAAAAGATGAGGCAGAACAGAGAAGATGTGGTGGAGGGGAAGGGGGGATAGAAGTGTTCAGGAGGGGAGAAGGAGAGATTTTTCCCCCCCAATACATTCATTCATGTGAGGAACATAAGTACAATAATCACACGAGTATAAGGTAATTATATCAGACCACAATGACACAAATCACATAAACACTAGCACAACAACACAATCACACAAACTACCAAACCATAACACAGTAACACAAATAAACCATACACACACAACATCACACAGACACACAGTCTCAAACATACTACATAGACACACAAGCATAACATACACAAACACAGATGCACAACCACACAGACATACAACCCATAACACAGTAACACAAACCAACAAATACAGAACCATCAAACAGTAACAGAGTCACACACAAACCATAACACAGACACACAAACCTTAATATAGTAACACAATCACACAAACACACTCCCATCAAACAGCAAGTCATACATACCACACAGACCACAACACAGTACCAACAGACAACAAACCAACCCTACACACAAACGATACCACAGTAACACTGTTACAAGAACTACACAGACTCATAACCATAACACTGTTAAACAGACACACAAACACACAACCATAACACAAACACTCAAATTCCACACACACAAAAACGTTAACACGGAAACTACACAAGTCTGGGACAGGCTGTGTCGCTGGTGCCAATCACACACCCCACAAACGCCACACCCTCCCCTCCCCCAGCACCCTTCCCTTCCATGCCCCTCAATACCCTGGCGACAGTCAAGAGTGGCCCAGCATGAGTCACAGCCAGTGACCATGACGATACAACAGGCAGAAGCTGTCCAAGAAAGCACATTGTCCCCCACGGGCAGTGAATCAAGGATGCCTTCTGACGCATCGAAATCGACGCCTTAAAACCCCACTCACCCCATTCGACTCTCTTCCTTACCCCCCCACCTGATAAACTCACACATACACAAAAATCAATAAATCCCACCAACCTGGAAAAGTGTTCTTTAAACAAAAAAAATACAATAGTCACAATTCTCTGACCTAAACGTATCAAGCTTTTCTTTGACTGCTCTCACTAATAAAAAAAAAAAAGGATGACTAAATCAAACCCTCTGTTTGTTTTGTTATTTTTTTCCCCTTTAATCTTGAAACCAGTAACCAGGACCTTAATCTTCTCCTTTTTAAATGGCTATACAACTTATAGCCTACTCCAAATTGGTAGAACGTTTACATTTCTTTTAAACACTGGAATATTTCAATTAAAAAAAGTATTTGCTATGTCCTTACACTGGTTCATAGATCTCAGAACATCACATACACACACTCACTCACTCACACGCACAAACATACATACACACATGCGCGCACACACACCACACACACACACACACACACACACACACACACACACACACAAATAAACAAGCCTTCTTTATCCTTTCTTTTGCAGCTGATCATACATGATTAACCTCCGAAACTTTCTCTATTTGGTTCAATGTTAAACAGACGCAACTTATTAGAAAAATAATAATAAATAAAAGATGAAACAAGAAGAAACACATCATTTTACAATAATTCACCTCCAAGAAAAAAAAAGAAATCGGCAAACTCGATTCACTGCCCCTGCGGTCAAGACCTGGCAAATGTCGTGCATCAAATAAAAAGAGTAATACTCCAGCCGTGAAAAAAAAGCAACAAATCATTAACAGCTGTTCTCTTACCTCCCTCTTCCTCCGCTACCAAACCAAAAAAACACATACTTTTATCACCGACACAGTACAAACAAAATGACTTAAGCAAAAACAAAGAAAAACAAAGCATTCAAAATAAAGTCTAAACAAAATACGGAACACATATTTTTTCAAGAATATAGAAAGAAGAGGGGAAAATACAAAACAAACTATCATGAAGTAAGATAGGGGCATTAGACATGACTATTTGGTTCATGACCCACTGATTCATATACTAAATGCATTATAACGAAATCTAAACACTGGTATACAGTATTACATCACACATATTATGTACAAACGGTCTTAACAACAGAATGTAGCTTGTTACGCATGTTAAAAAAGGACTCCGAATCCCATAGCCTACTACATGCGTTTGTCAAGTGCACATGTGCATGCGCGCGCACACACACGCACGCACACACACGCGCGCACACACACACACACACATACACACACACACATGCACACACTCAGCTGCAAATAAATACATACATATATGCATGCACAATACATTCAACACAAACAAGCATCTACATACATAGATATATCCACAACATGCACGGTAACACACAGACAGAAAAAACACACATACAATACACACACAAACACACACATCACTCATACACACTGCACAAAATATATATAAATTTTCACACAAAACGCACACGCACATGGTTTTTCATTCACCCTCACATGCTTTCACAGCAAAAGGACTCGTCAACTCACAGAAAATGACCTCTTCCCAGTGATCTTTGCCCAAAGACTTGGTGCGTCGTGCTGATTTTCCGTTTGAAGAGGCTGCCACGACCTTTGTTGGGCAGCGGGTCACGCCCACCACTGCTCTCCTGCTGGGCACTGGCCAACGACTCTGCCCTGAAGACACAAGGGAAGAGAACCTGGTGTGACTGCAGGATCCCTTCCATACAACTGGTGGTGTCAGTGCCTGCAGGATACCTTCAATCAAACCGACTGCAGGATCCCATCGAACAAACTGACTGCAGGATCCCTCCCATAAAACTAGTGGTGTTTTAGTGCCTGCAGGATCCCTTCAAATAAAACTGACTGCAGGATCTCCCATATAGTGGTGTCAGTGCCTGTAGGATCCCTTCAATTAAACCGACTGCAGGATCCCATCAATCAAACTAGTGGTGGCGGTGACTGCAGGATCCCTTCGATTAGACTGACTGCAGGATCCCTTTCCATAAAGCTGGTGGTGTCATTGCCTGCAGGATCCCTTCAATTAAAACCGACTTTGACTGCAGGATCCCATTGATCACAACAGCAGTGTCAGTGCCTGCATTTCTTTAAGTATGCTAGAGGTTGGGAGCAACTGCAGGATCCTTCAAGACAACTGACAGCAAATCCTAAAAATAGAACATTATGTTAAGAGGACTGCAGGATCTCCATAATCAAACCGGTGATTACAGTGACTGCAAGATACCCTTGATTTTACACTGATGGTTGGGAAAGCTGGCACAATCCGTTGATGAAAAATGACAAAGGGATCCTCCAGTAAAACTGCAGGATGCAATCAGTAAAACTGGTGACTGGTGTGACAGAGGATCCTATCAATGAAAACGGTCATGTGAATAACTGCAGGATCCCTTCAATGAAATTGGGGATGGAATTCACTGCAGGATCCCTTCAATGAAACCCGGTGCTGGAACTCACTGCAGGATCTCTTCAATGAAACCTGTGACAGGAGGGGCTGCAGGATCCTTCGAATGCATGGCTAGGCTCTGGATTCTCCAGTTTCTAATTTCTTGTGATTACCCCTTAAATCTTCCACATGCGTATGGTCATCTTTTCTTAAATTCTGTTCCAAGCTATTAATATTTTTTGTCCTTTTCATTTTGACATTCCAGATCTCTCTCTCTCTCTCTTGCTCTCTCTTTCTCTCACACACACACAACTACATCTCTCTCTCTCGCTCTCTCCCTCTCTCTCTTGCTCTCTCTTTCTCTCACACACACACACATACACTTACATACTACAATACCACATACACCACTCTCTCTCTCTCTCTCTTAAACACCCCACACACGCACGCTCTCTCAACAAACACTGGTTCTCTCTCCAAACATCCCCCTCCCCCCTTCTTGTGTGGCATATAATGGTACACACTGTGTCTCATTTTGCAAAAAACTATGAGAACATAAGAGTAAGCATTGTATAAATACACTGTAAACATTACATAAAAACACTACTTGTGATTCGTTTGTCTATGCTTTCTTGTGGTTCGCAATTAATTGCATTTAAAAATTGTATGAAAAGATCTTATTTCATTACAATAAAGGAGAAAGATGTTAATAGTCTCGACATTTCATTTTTTAACATAAAGATAATCCTAGGTTTTCTAAAAGCCACCAATGGGACTGAAAAGTATGCACTGGGAATTGCAGCACTTCATTTTCAATTCCTAACCTTCTCTTGACAAAGGCCTTTCGAAGACACAAAAAAGTCCTTATTGGGACAGGAACACACACACACGCACACACAGACACAGACACACACACACACATGCACGCACGCACGCACACACACACACACACACATACACACACACACACACACACACACACACACACACACACACACACACACACACGCACGCATGCACGCACACACGCGCGCGCGCGCGCGCACACACACACACACACACACACACACACGCACGCACGCACACACACACACACACACACACATGCACACACACACACACACACACACACACACACATACACACATACACATACACCCACACACACCTTTGAGTGTACAGCTCTGCCCTGGATTCTGCAGTCTCTGATTTCTTTTCAAGTTCGATCCATTTTCCGCCTTTTTCATTTTTTTCCCCTCAAAATTATCCCCTGTTGCACCATGTCCAAACTCGCAGTTGCCTCTTTTGCCCTTCAAACTTGCTGTTTACACAATCCTGATGATATGTTATGAGCAGTGAACTATTGCAGATAAAATAATTCAAGGATAATCCGGCTTTTTTTTTTCATATGTTGCTGATTATTTGACCTTTCGTTTTTTTCTGTACTTCTTCTGCGGAAGCGAACAAAGGATACAGGGGGAAATCAGATTTTGGTTCCTCTGAAATCAGCAAATTCAGGAAGAGCGCCGCATTCATGTACACACCAACACCCCCCCGTCCCATCCCACCGCACACAGACATCCAGGCTCACTTTTTCTTGTTGGGGATGGTGCCCTTCTTCAGCTCCTCCCCGTTGGGCCCCACCCTGATGGCCAGCCACGACCCCCCGACCGCGCGGAACAGCGTGTCCTTGATGTGGAAAATGTCGCCCACCTTGAAGCCGTGGTCCCCGGTCTCCCCACTGGGGCTGGTAGCTGAAGTGAGTCCTGCACCCAGAGACCAGCGTCAGGCAGACACACACACACACACCCCAAGCCTGACCAACCGGTCAGCTTAACCCTTTCACTACTGGGACGACAATGGGGTCTGGGAGGACAAGTCCACCACTGACAACATTCAGGAAACTTGTCAATTTTAACCCTTTCACTACCGGGACATCAGTAGGGTCTGGGAGGACAAGTCCACCACTGACAACATTCAGGAAACTTGTTGGGCTTACCCTTTCAATACTGGGGCCTCAGTGGGATCTGGGAGGACAAGTCCACCACTGACAACACTCAGGAAAACTTGTCAGCTTAACCCTTTCACTACTGGGACGTCACAGAAGTCTGGGAGGGCAAATCCGCTACTGACAAAATTCAGAGGTCATGATGGTACATGTTCCTCCCATACAACAAAATGTAGCGCAACCAGCCTACTGGGATGCCCCTTTTTTTTTTTTTTAAAGCATTATCCCCAAATACCACATCTTTCATCAAAACTTTTAAAATCTGGATATTTGTACAAAAATTCTGGATTTCAGGAATGTTTTTGTTTTAATTCCGAAATTCTAAAAAAAATTCTGAAGAATTGGCAGCTATGCAGTTTTGTTATGCACCACACACATATTCCACACCTGCCACATCAGCCTGGCTGTCGTCGTGGCCTTCATCTCCAACAGATGGAAAGCACACAGATGCTCTTACACTTTTCAGAATAATAATTACCAGAAACACCTGAACCAGACTGAGCCAGTGGTGGAACAGCCAGACAACTCCTTGAAGATGGTGGTACTGGGGGTGTACTCACTCTGCTCATGAGATGCTGTCAAGCTCCAAGACCGCCGCTGGCTCCAGCTCACTCCAACTCTGGGCTGGAATTTGTATTGAGTCAAACGCGAACTTAGGGCTTGATAACTTCCTAACTTATTGAACCTTACTGATTCGTTGCCTTGGCCCCACAAACTGTCAGAGGAGCAAGCCCACAGTTTTCGTTCAAATAGCATGAATATTTGTCAGGGAAGGGAGCTTACTCTGCTGCTTCTTCCTTTCCAGTGACTGACGAAATTTCACAGAGCCACCATGAAGCAATCATAAACATTGTTCATCCAAAATAAGCTACAGAGCTTGACACGCTGTAAGACAAGTTTTAGATGAAATCTTCCTCAACAGAAGATAGTGATTATGACCATGAATTGGAGGGATTAGCCTCTCAAACGACTGCACCTTTGCTGATCTTCACTTCAGTTGCAATCCAGCCAATGATTTTGTTGAGTTCCTTTGAATGTGAACATGAGTGACAACAAAACAGACTTTCTCACTTTTTGTTTAAATTTCATTTTCCATAAAATATCAACAAAAATACAAACGACGAAAAGTGCCTGAAAACTCATGATAACATAAAACATTCATTTGTGAACATGCATTCAAAATTTCAGGAAGTATCATCACATAGCCTTTGAGATAAAGATATTTCAATGAGGCACCCATAATTTCTGCTGTTTATTCTCAAACCCTTCGAGGAAGTTACTTTTCTCATTTAAATGGTCATGGCGCATAGGGTTGAGACCAGGAAGAGATTCTATAGGCATGCTCACTATATTCATTCGAAAGGCTGTCTTGCTCTAAATCTGCAGTCAATTTGAGAGAAAAAAGTCCATTTCCAGGCAGGCTGCAAAACAACTGACATGAACAAATTCTGAAACTGGCCAAAAGGGGGTCCAGGGTCCACGCCCTGGGATTGGTGCAGGTGGGTGAAGCTGCTCTGCTGAAATGGAATTCAGCTGTTTTAGAGACTGTTTTGCACATTCATTTTGAGGAAAAACAAGAGGGGGGGGGGGGGGGGTTAAAACATCAATCCAATAAGAAAATCCAGTCTACTCTGAACACAGCACTCTTGAAGCATCAGCATACTTCTTGAAGGGCAGCGGTTCAGGGTGTGCTGTTAAAACCCCCGACTGGCCACAGTTCAGCTCTTTTTTGTTCTTTTTTTTTCTTTACAAATAATGAAATAATCCGAGTTTATAAGTGCACTGAAAGAGGACAGTGTGCTGGAGACTTCAATACAACGATGGCATACAGTTCAGCTCTTTTTAGCAAAGCGAAAAAGTAACCACATGCCATTCCGAGGTTAGTTCACTTTCCGTGTTACAAGATAAAAAACCGCTAATAGAAACCGCTCACTACTGCAGTCTTTTGATTCCAATCAAATCTCCAACATTTGGACAACTGTGCCTTTCTAAAATGTCTCGCTTGATTTTATGATTCGTGACAAGCAAGACAACGAATTTTCCCTTCAAGAGAAGAGGCCTATGCATGACCCACAACCAGAAAAATGGCTGAATAAAAATTGTGTTCACCTACGTAATTCCTTGCCATCGAGATGCTCTGATCAGTGAAAGCAGAAGAAGCGCTGCACTATACCATGAAGACCGCGAGCAGCAGTGCGCTGAACACAGAATCATGGAAGGCTGGACTGGAAAAACTGGATGTAGTACGAGACTCAGTGTAATAAAGCATTTCGCGATTTTTTTTTGTTGACGGATTTTTTTTCCCCCTTGTACGTTCGCTTTTCCTGCACTTCATGATTTTTTTTCTAACAGACTTTTTCCCCCCTTGTACGTTCACTTTTCCTGCATTTCACGATTTTTTTTCTAACAGACTCTTTTCCCCTTGTACGCTCGCTTTTCCTGCATTTCACGATCTTTTTTTTTCTAACAGACTTTTTTCCCCCTTGTACGTTTGCTTTTCTGCATTTCGCGATTTTTTTTCTAACAGACTTTTTTCCCCCTTGTACTTTCGCTTTTCCTGCATTTCACGATTTTTTTTTTTTTTTCTAACAGATTTTTCCCCCCCTTGTACGTTCAATTTTCTGCATTTCGCGATTTTTTTTTTCTAACAGACTTTTCCCCCCTTGTACGTTCGCTTTTCCTGCCCCTGAAAATGTGGTGATTTTCTCTTAAATCCTAGGGTCTGAAGAGAGTTCTGCAGCCTGCCCAGGCCTCAGCACACAATGGGCACTGAGTACATACGAACAAGTACTCTGACAGTTATCTCCATGTTGTAATGCCACATCCGTGCCAATAAATCTGTCACTCTATCAGATCACACCCTCTCCCCAATGCCCACCCGACATCCAGTCCACACATCATACCAGGTGAAATCAACCTACCTGATGTAGAATGAATCACCAGCTTCGTGACTGGCCATGATACTCTCGTAGTCTGAAACATCGCCAAAGTATCTTTTAACTACCAGGATTTTTCTTCCTAAACAAACCGGAATCACCGTTTTAAACCACTGAAATCATGGGATTTTTCTTTTTTAACACCCAATGACATTGTAGTTTCCAACCACCATGATCATGAGCTTTCACCCAATGGAATTACAGTTTTCAAGCACATGAATTCAAAATTACCGTTTCTAACCAATGGAACTCTTTCTCATTCTTTCAAAGAATGGTATCAATGCTCACAGTTGCTACAGTAGCAGTGGGATTTATTTATCCAGTTTTATTAACCCCCCCCCCCCCCCAAAAAAAAAAAGGAAAGAAAGTAAAACCTACTGACCACTTCCAATGGTACAGATGGGAAAGTCTATTATAATTTTGTACACAGGGAAAAAGATGACCGACTGTTTTGTATACCTTTGAAAAGTATATTTGAAACAATATGAACAACAACAAAAAAACATGCACGCTCTTAAGTCAGAATGAGGAAAAAAGACCTTGTCATGTTGCTCTATAACTGATACAGACTTTCAGCGTATCGAATTCTGTCACCATATCTCCAAACTGGATGCAGCTTGCGGCACCCACTTGTCTAGCACAAACACAGACGCATGGCACATGCAAAGAAGGAAGCTTCCCCAAACAAAACAATTCAAAGCATATCCACATGTTGTTACACTGCACAGCTGTCCGGCCGTGATGAAAATCGCGCTCTTTAGTTCCTCCTGCCTGCCCGGCAGGCGACAAACAGGCTGCGCGACTCACCACTGAGTGCTGACAAGGCAGCAGCGCGCATGTAGCTCAGCTCTCCACAAGGGAGTGCATGTGTTCTCTTGCTGTGCTGTTTGTTGTGCTTTATGGATTATTATTCTGTCACACTCCATAACTGGATATAATTAACTGTGTGTGTGATTCGTGTGTTGTGATTCTTCTTTGTGCCGTTTGATACAACTTCCGTTGATCATGCGTTCTTGAGGGTTTTTTCATAGAGAAGTTTGTTTTCGTAAGTTCTTTCCGATCTTTTGTACGTGTGTACGCGTGCGTGTTTGTAACGCCAACAATGGCGGAGGCGTTTGAACACAACTTCAGTGAACACAAAAGACGTGTAGAGATTGTTGTGCCGTGTGTGCGGCAATCGTGTGCTCAGAAAGGTACAAGATAAAGGATTAAACGCTAGACTTTGTGTCAACTTCTCCAATGATTTGTTGCGGTATTTCAGTCTAGATATTTCTGGTGATGAAGAAGGCAAACAGTTGAAGTGTATCTGCATAAAATGCTACCATAAACTGAAAAAAAAAACGAGACACATGTCAGCACATTCTCAATGTTATACTACAAAAGAAAATGCCACTCGTGACATAGAGAGAATGTCAGAAATCTGGACAAACTTTCGATCCAGATCTTTCTTTTAGTCAATGTACATCATGTCGATTCTTTCAATCAGCCCGGCCTTCTTGGTCATCAGAAAACAAAGAAGAGCCAACCCATTAAAAAATCTGCTCAAGAATGTTTAGATCAGTCTGATCTTTGCTTGCACACAGATGAAAGTGTGTCATCATTTTCTCTGTCGGTATTGACCCCCGTTAAAAAGCCTAGAACATTCTCTACACAAACCTCACCAGTCATAGCTAGCACATCCAACTCCGCACTTGAATGTGTTGACATGTCTGATGTATGCTTGGATACTAATGAAAGTGTGTCGACGTCAGTTTGTCAGTCACCATCGACCGCTATTGTTGGTGTGTGGTTTCTGTCAATGTGGGTGTGTGTGTGTGTGTGCATGCTCTCTCTCTTCTCTCTCTCTCTCTCCAGTCGTGAGTAGGCTCACCATGAAGATGAAAATGAGATAACATTTTGTATTGGTATGTGTATATGTGACATCAGTTTCAAATGATTCGAACGGGCGAAAGAACAAGGTCAGGTAGGAAGCATTTCATTGTTTATAACTGACATCTGCATGTGTGGCATGCTAAAATCTTGCTTTACTAAAAGCATGGCGTGGCTGTGATAGAATCAGTATTGGCATGCATCACAAGCACGTAGAGCACGCAGATAAACAAGCAAAACATGCCTAGGCCGTGATAGGGAAACTGCCACCGTATTCACTGTGAAACTGACCAGTGCCGACAGTGACTGTTTACTTTGGCCCCAGTACCGGCTGTCAGGTAGGAGTCCCACGAATAATTTTCTATCAGTTGTAAAGGAAAGATATGCATGTCCAATATGGTCCAGGATGAGCGTGATAGATCCAGGAACGCATGCTCTCCACTGAGTTGAAATTTCAATTCACTTTGTGTGTTCGTTAATCTGTTTCAATCATTTTTTGTTGGCAAATCTTTGTGGTGCTTGTGAGCAATGCGTACGAAAGAAGACGCATTCATGCTTGGTATCGTTCTGTCCGTCAGAGACCCCACAATACAGTGACATCAATCGACCACACATCGTTGCATTCTGGTGCAAAGTATTAATGAAGAAACACAGCATCCTGTTTTCAACACACTATCAGCCAGACAGCTGGTATCACATTACGTGCAGAGAGGAAAAACTTGTGGCAGGTAAGCGCGAGGAAGCTGACAGCTGTCAGCAGAAGTGCGCTGTTTAAACAAACAGCATCCGTTCCATCCCTTCCCCTCCTGCAACCGATAGGCGGTCAGGAGTTATTGCCCTTATCTTCAACAAAAGATTCCTCTGCGGACAAACGTGACAGCCCAGGTGTTTTTTCACTCACTGCTGCTGCCTGCAGGTGTCAGCTCAGGATACACAGGCAAGCCTACATCTTCCTCCTTTGCCCAAGCTTCCTCCTTCATTCTGTGTGCCCGGTGTCTGCAGGTGTGCCAGGTGAATGGGTGCCGGAGTGACCGCCATGTAACTGTTTCACTATGGAAACCAAAGTTACCTCCTTTGTTGATTCTTTACTGTTGTCTCCATGCTTCTCTCTAGATTTCCTTTCCTTTGAAAATTGCTAGTTCACAGCATCACAAGGTGAAGTGCAGGATGTGAGCCGGTGTTCACATTTACTCCTGTGTACTCTTCTGCTTTTAAAGTAAGGAAAAGCAGTTTTCCCACGTTTGCATGCAATCACAGGTATTCTGCTCTGAGACTGCCCCTTTTTCCATACCTAATGCAGAACAGTACATATGGGTAATTGTGTTTTTTGCCAGACGTATATCTCTCTCTTCACAGAACAACAATTTTGACATCAAATCAGCGACATGACAGGAAAAGATCACCTTCTTTTCTATACTGTACAATCAGGGTGACTTGTCCTTCCAAGCCCGTTAGATGAGCTACTGCCTCCTCTCTCTCGTAAGGCCCACTATGTCAAGTCCATTTGCCTGAAATTAGAAAAAAAGAAACATTTTCTCCTGAACTGAATAAATGCTGATTAAAAAAAAAACAAACAAAACAGAAAAAAACTGAAGAAAACCAGGTTCATGAAAATAAAATGAAAAAAAACTGAACAACATTCTAAACATAACATATAGAAAATAAAATACAGGCAAATACCATGCCAATGAAATTAACTACATGACAGAATTGTAAAATTCTAAAAATTAAAGCAAAAATATTTAGTGTAAATTAAGAGTAAAATCAAACAAAAAGAAACATTCTTTTAGATCATTGCTTAAGTAAAACAAACATGCAAATTACAACAGAAAATCCAGAGCTCCCAAATTTGTTGTATTTCACTAACAGGCATATCTGTTTTTTACATGTAATGAATCCTCAATTCCATTTAATTCAGTTCAAGCTGCTCAAAGCCAAGGTGACCATGCCGGGCCATATCAGTGTCAACTTGTCATGAATACATGGATATTTAAAAAAGAAAAAATCCACAATTCCCTACAGGGATATTTAAAAGAAAAATCCACAATTCCCTACAGGGATATTTAAAAGAAAAAAATCCACAATTGAAAAAATCCACAGTCCCCTACAGGATATTTAAAAGAAAAAATCCACAATTCCCTACAGGGATATTTAAAAGAAAAAATCCACAACTCCCTACAGGGATATTTAAAAGAGAAAATCCACAATTCCCTACAGGGATATTTAAAAGAAAAAATACACAACTCCCTACGGGGATATTTAAAAGAAAAAATCCGCAATTCCCCACAAGGATATTTAAAAGAAAAAATCCACAGTTCCCTACAGGGATATTTAAAAGAAAAAAATCCACAATTCCCTACAGGGATATTTACAAGAAAAAATCCACAATTCATTAGAACCAATTTACTAGAACATGTACAAGCTGTTGAAAAATCTTTGTTCCAATCACATCAGGTGTACACCTCTTAACAGAGTTTTAATGGAGTCTGCTGTAGTGTAAAGTGTTTATGGATCAAACAGGACAGACAAACAAGGGTCACACAATGAAATTTCCCACCTTCCACAGGTAACCACTATGTGCAGGTATGAAAAACAAACAAACAAAACCAAGGTGTTTCACAGACATGAAAACTCATGACTGGCTAGCTTATGCTAGAGGCAAGGGATATAGCAGGGGAGGGGGAGTAAAGAAACGGGTGCTGGACAAACTCAGATTAACAATACAGCTACTTTTTCAAGCTTTTCTTGAAGGTGAAGGGTCACCGTTTGATCAACTTATGTATCGATCAGAGAACATTACTACTTTTTGTGCACCAGTGAGAGGACCTTACAACTGTTGGCCATGTTTTCCTTGCATGAGAGAGATCTCAAAGAGGGTCTAGCAAACTCTTGCCTGTTTATAGCCCACTTGCTTCTAGGGTACGCTAAGAAATGCTGACACTTGCCAACCAAGCAAGAATTTTTTGCCGCTTCTCAGAATGTGCATTCCTACAGAGCATGCACAGCAAATCCAGATGCCTTACCTGGAGTATCTGGTTGCCCCAAATCCAGATGCCTTACCTGGAGTATCTGGTTGCCCCAAAATCAAGATGCCTTACCTGGAGGATCTAGTTGCCCCAAATCCAGATGGCTTACTTGAGTATTTGGTCACCCAAAATCCAGATGGCTTACCTGGAAATATTTGGTCATCCAAAATCCAGACGGCTTACCTGGAGTATTTTGTCACCTAAAATCCAGGTGCCTTACCTGGAGTATCTGGTCGCCCAAAATCCAGATGGCTTACCTGGAGTACCTGGTCACCTGGAGTAATTTGGTCACCCAAAATCCAGATGGCTTACCTGGAGTATCTGGTCACCCAAAATCCAGATGGCTTACCTGGAGTATTTGGCCCCCAAAATCCACATGGCTTACCTGGGGTATCTGGTTGCAAAGTGGGCACTGCAGGCCGAAATCTAAACATATTTTGAATGTAATTGATAACAAACCACAAAAAAAAAACCAAAAAAAAAACCTTAGACAAACAAATCACAAGACAAAAACACTTTTGTCTTGTGATTCATTTGTCTATGTTTTCTTGGCGGTTCGCTATTAATTACATTCAAAATTTGTCTGGAGCATCTGGTCACCCAAAATCCAGATGCCTTACCTGAAGTATCTGGTCGCCCAAAATGCAGATGCCTTACCTGGAGTATCTGGTCACCCAAATCCAGATGGCTTACTGGAATATCTGGTCGCCCAAAATCCAGATGGCTTACCTGGAGTATTTGGTCACCCAAAATCCAGATAGCTTACCTGGAGTATCTGGTCGCCCCAAATCCAGACGGCTTACCTGGAGTATCTGGTCGCGCCCCAAATCCAGATGCCTTACCTGGAGTATCTGGTCGCCCCAAATCCAGATGCCTTACCTGGAGTATCTGGTCGCCCTCCACCAAGCCCTCTGCTTCGGCACCACTTCCAGGCTGCACAGAAGCGATGAAGATGCGGTGGCGTTACCCCCCGCCAGCCGCAGTCCTAGGCCTTTCTGACGATCCTTCTGGAACAGCACTCGCCGGATGTCCATCCTGAGGAGGGAAACACACGGCGCAGATGGGTTAAGAGAAACAGCGTACAGCTGAAAGAGATGCCGCTATTGTAAGTTTTCAGTGTGTGTGAATGTGAATGCATGTATCAGTCTGAGCCTGTGTGTGTGTGTGTGTGTGTGTGTATGTGCGTGTGCGCGCACTTGTGCATGTGCAAAACACACACACACACACACACACACACACACACACACACACATGCACACGCAAGAAAAGTTTCAGTAAAATGGCCCACATAGGCTACTATTAGGACATCTGGCAGACGCAGAGAGAGACACATAGAGCGAGAGAGATGTATGATTTTAAATGCAACCATCAACAATCAAAACTAAACTCTAAACATTATGACAGTGCACATAAACCATGCGCACTTGCTGCTGATCTTCTTCCTCACTTTCTCTCTCTCTCTCTCTTCACTCAAAACAACGATGACTTGCAAAGCACAAGATGTACCCATTATCTAATCATGTTATGGAAAACAGAAAAATGACAAGAACCTAATTAAACACTCTATTTTAGTTTCTTCTCAGTTTTGGGTTCTCATCTGTAATTTCCAGGATAAAATGCAACACTGGTGCTTGTTTCTCAAAATCTGAACATGTCATTTCATATTCCAAAAGATCCAAGGTCTGGTTAGATCAGGTTTGACGTGCCTCACGTTGCAGACTTTCTTTCATTGTTTTTCACCTGTCTCATCGTCTGTGCCCTCTGCGTGACAGAACAGAACTCTGATCTGGCTCATGCTGCCACACCCAGGTCCGCTCTGTTGCAGTCCCAGAACCAGAAGTCCTCACAAAAGTTATCAGTACAGGGCACAGGGATCCACCCAGCTGAGACACCCTGTTCAACTCATTCTAATCCAGCGTCTACGGTGTGTGAGTCTCACAAAGAATGGGCTTTTTTTTTTTCTTTTTTTTTTACTCACCTAAGCACTTTGTCTTTCAGAAGAGGTAAACCAAACAAAAAACAACCACCTGAGATCCAGTGCACTGCATGGCTCTTGCATATGGCAAATTCGTTCCCTACATACTATACTTGAACCACAAACCCTTTCCTGGTCCACACTCTGAGCAGTGCACGCAGCTACTGTGAAGCAAGAGAAACGTGTGGCAGTTTTCATGCCTTCAGGACCTATACACACACCATCAATCCTGACATACATATTCATACATATTCATGTGGATCAATGCCTGCATCAACAACAGTCGACAGCTCTTAACAACATCTTAACAGATTGCAACAACTTTTCAGTGTGCCAGCTCTAGCAACTGTTAGAAGATGAGGGAAGAGAAAGGAAGGGGTGTGGAGACAGGGATGGCATATAGACAAATATGTTACCTATGACCTCTGGAAATCCTTTATATTTGGGTTTTTAGATATTTAGGATTTTTTTTCCACATGGTGATTTTTTTTTTTTTTTAATTTATCCATTGTATGCAATTAATCAATAACTCCCTCTTCCACCACTAAGAGCCATCCAAAGAAAGTTCTCTGAAAAAGTTGACAAAACTCAAAATGTGTTCACCAGCACATTCACAAATGAAGCTCTTTTTCTGGAGTTTTGGTGAAAAAAGATTCGGATGGGACAATCTTTATTATGCCAAGTTTCTAGTCAGCCATCCTCATCTAAGGCAAGAGCATGCCAAACAGTCGGGAAAGTGCAAGGAAAATGAAAACCAACCAGGCAAAGAAAAAGAGTTCTACACAGGTTGTAAACGATCCACATGAGTGTAACTTTAACAGAATTACATCTGGGTTACTTCTAATAATTGTCTGCATACTGTGTTCCTAACATCATGTATCCGTTACAAGATAACAATGTTTACCAATATAGGGGGGGAAAAAATACAGCAGAAACTAGCAAATGTTTTTTCATGGGGAAAGCCTTGTAACTTTTAAAGTATGTGCAGCCACAAAAAAAATCTTATTTGTTTATTTGCTATTTTCTAAAGGGAAGACAGGTTGGAATTCAAAATCAAGTATTTTATTATGGAGAGGCTACATGCAAATCACACATCTTCTGGCCCTTTTCTATGTACCAGTCTTTATTCAAATGAATTTACAGACAGCTTTTCAGAGTGTTTGTGGGACTTAGGTTTCTACTACTCTAGGAAAAAAAAAAACAAAAACAATTAATTCATTTACATCAACAAAGTTTCCACATTATCAAACTGTGTTAAGTGACTTGCAAATCATGTATTTTGCAGATAATATCTAAAAATAAGCCAGGTAAATAAAGAATTATGCATACCATGTATACATAACTGAGGGGCACAATACCAGAAGTCATGTAAACATGAAAATACACAGGTACACATATCATGTGTACATAAAGTGGGGCATAATACCAACAAGTCTTATAAACATGAAAATACACAGGTACACTTATCGTGTATATATATAAACTGAGGGGCACAATACCAACAAGTCATATAAACATGAAAATACACAGGTACACTTATCATGTACACATAACTGAGGGGCACAATACCAATCAGTCTTGTACACATGAAAATACACAGGTACATATATCATGTACACATAACTGAGGGGCACAATACCTATCAGTCTTGTAAACATGATTTTATACACAGGTACATAACAGCCATGAACTGTCACAGAAAAGCATGCAGGTACATGCAGGATCAGACCTGCAAGCACCTGTCATCTCTGGCACAGAGGTTCTGTCTATGTCTGCTGGTTTGCAACGACAAATCATGCAAAATTCTATGAAGACCAGTTGACACAACACATGGCAGTGAGGTGAAATGTGATCCAACCATGACCCAGTTGTTTAAGTGCAGATCCTGGTACGGATCTCCTTCGAAGAGCAGATTCCACATCTGTTCGACCCTGGTGGAGATTCTCCCAAGTTCCCTTTCCAGTTTTATACTTTTTAAAAAATCATGAATGAATAAATTTCACAGCAAAAAAAAAAAAAAAAAAAATTGAAAAGCCAGAAATGGCAAGACAAGCCAATCTAGGACTGTCATTACGTATACAAGATGGAAAAATGTCTATCTGGGAGACAATAAAAAATACACACAATCTAATGAAAGTATCTTTCGACATCACTCTGCTGCAGATGGTAGAAGAACAACACAGGGGTCTCGACTGAACAACACTAACACACGACATTTTCCTGACCAAATTCCTTAGCTGTTCATGTATTTCAACAAATCAGACTGGTCGTTTTTACAAGGCAAAACTGCCACCAACTGTATTTCCAAGATAATTTTCATTTAATGCGTTTTGCTCCATAATATTGCCAAGTTTAGTTTCATTTAATACGTTTTTGCTCCATAATACTGCCAATTTTATTTTCATTTAATATGTTTTGCTCCATAAGATTTCCAAGATCATTTTTAATTCATGTGTTTTGCTCCATAACAGGCAAAAAAATCCCCGATAGATTTCCCATACGAAAAATTGTAGACATACTGATGGATTCCATTTTAACTCACTTAGGACGGACAGTTCTGTCCCTTTTTTTTTCCCTGTAGACCGGCCATTTGTTATGGTTAGTAAAAAAAAAAAATCACCAAAAATACAAAACATGAGGTAACTCAACGAAATTTTCCAGAAGTGTTATTTATAAACTGCGTTAGTAGAATACAAAGGAATAAACTTCCCACTTTCATATGATTTCTTATGCTTGAGGCTGAAAAAATGTCCAGTTTTTTTTTTCAGGTGCATCACAACTCTCTTGTACAGAGTCAGTGGATCCATGGCTTCACATTCAGCAGAAAAAGTCAGTAAATACATTAAATGAGTTGAAAAAAAAGGTAGATACACTCCAGGAAACTAAATAAGATACATAAATTACATGCCTGCTATGCAAAAGCTAACTTGAAATAATGCAAAAATGGGGGCGTGGCACTCAGCTGACACACGAAGGCCAGAAGTACCAGAAAAAGGAGGCACTGTCGGAAAAAAACTCGAATCTTCGCACCAGTCACGTAAAGGAAAGCCAATGAACTCTTGCTCACTCAAATCCGCAGTCTTTTACAGCATGCAAACGCCCCGCTCGCATGGCGAAGTGGCCCACCCTCACCTTCATCATCACTGAGCTCCACAGACAAGTCAGTGTCAATTTCCTCTTCTTCCTCGAAGTTCTTCACTGGAATCACTTTCATCTGCTTCATCATCCTCTTCTTCAATGTCTGAACCTTCGTTTGTAGCATTTCAATAACTTCAGGAATGCTAAAAACGTTGCCGACGGGCTCGACTTTGCTCCGACACATTCGCAGAGAAACTGATTGAGACGCCATGTTTCTATGCAGATTAGTAAGTCATGTGGTCAACCAGCCACTGAGGCGAAGTGGGTGATGGTGTGCTGCGAAACCTCTGTGCAGGCGAACAAAGGAATGCTGACGATACTATCTATATCTTGTTGCCGTGTACTGATCACGCTGCCACCGCATAAAAAATCGGTGAATGCCGAAACCATGATAGCGTTCGTTTGCATGAAAGCATAAAGTCATTGCGAAATGCTATAGCGTCTGTTCGTGACAAGAGAGTTAAAGAAAATTAAGAAAAGAAAAACAGTTCATTTCCAGTCTAAGTATTCTCTTGTACCAAATATACAAACTAAATTTAAAAAAAAAAAACTCATACGTTTCTAAACCTGTGCAAAAAAAAGAACAGTACCTTATATCAAGAGAATACCGCACTCCAATTAGAATATGCATGGACCAAGCAGAAATCAGTGCATCTTGCAATCAGATTAGAACATGCATGGACCAGGTAGAAATCAGCACATGTTGAATAGAATATGCATGGACCTGTGGCTAAACAATAATACTGGCTTCCCTTTTGCTCTGCAACTAGCAACGCCCTGTTGTCCCTTGAGATATAATTCAAAGTAGATGAAAAAATAAAAACCATCAAAAATAAATATGGATTACCCTAAGGTCAGTGACAATGCTCCCTTCCTTCTCTTCCCTCAACATTTTTTTTCCCCTCTCTTTCTTTTTCTTTTTTTTTCTTTTCTTTTTGCATCAGAAAATCACGAATAGGGAGATATAAACTTAAGATAGTATAACAATCTTGTTAATGCACTTTGCAGTTGTGCACTGCTACCTGACCTTGTGCTCTGTTCAGTGCTGGGAAAGGAGAGGAGGGGGAGTGAGACTGGGAGGGGGAGTGAGTGGGTAGGTATGTCTTTACACAAGTTGTGTAATATTGCCATTTAGAAAGGAACACATCAGACACCATGTCAGACCTTGTCATGTCCACACACATCACACACCATGTCACAACTTGTCATGTCCTAACACATCACACACATGTCACAACTTGTCATGTCCACACAGATCATACACCATGTCACAAACTGTCTTGTCCACACAGATCAGACACCACGTCACAAACTGTCATGTCCACACAGATCACACGACATGTCACAAACTGTCATGTCCACACAGATCAGACAACACGTCACAAAACTGTCACGTCCACACAGATCAGACAACACATCACAAACTGTCATGTCCACACAGATCACACACCATGTCACAAACTGTCATGTCCACACAGATCACACACCATGTCACAAACTGTCCAGTCCAAAACTCCATGCTGTGCAACACTTACCCAATGTCTGACCTCAATCCCACATAATGTCTGTAAAAACAAAAAAAAAAGAAAAAAAAAAAGAAGAAAATAAAGATTCTGATACAATCTTAAGATCCCTGACTCAGTATATATAAAAAATCTTCTGGACCTACAGTATTATCTAAGTTCATAACAGACTATATGAATTTTGTTTCCTTTTAAGTTTTGCTAACTCAAGTTCTGTTCAATACACAAATCACGATGCTTACCATCATACAGAAAGGAAAGAAGAAAAGATCACCTGTCAGACAGGAGTAAAACCATGAAAGGAACCTGCATCTTTCAGAACCCTAAATGTTCCACGACACAGACATAAACAAAAAGTCTGTGCTTTTAATGACAAAAACTGCAGTGTCCTGATGTTATCCACTTGAAAGGCACTCTACACTGATCAGACCTGTATGTACATATCATTTGTCTGAGTATTGCTCATCTAAGACAGGGGTTCCTTCAGTTGTTGTTTTTTTTTCATCTTCAGGTACTCAGACAGGAACCCCAGAGGCACTGACAAAGGCTGTTGTATGGAGGAGGCCCTCCAGTGATCCATACAGCTTCTCCCTGATCGGTGTGTCGGCAGGCCAGGTCTCTGCCCTTGTATTTTCATGTATGTTTTTTAATTTCATCTGACAACAAAACCGATGGCATTGAAACTTTTTCGTCACTGCAGGTTTTTATCCCATCACTGGTCTGATTTGATCTTTTTTTTTCCCCCCAGTTCTGTGCGTGTGACTACTACCCACCATAGGGCTTGACAATGTGCAGCAAGTGACTACACAAACAATACAAACACAGGCTAACCTAGATCTATTATTGTGTAGAACTTTCAGACTGCGAAAAAAAAGTCAAGTGATTTTGGTGGAAGGAGCGTGAAGTGTTGGGGATCTACGGATTCCCTGGAATGCAGCACCAACCCTTTTACACATCAATAATGTTTCCTGAAATTCTTATCACTATCAGGTGCCCATCTAGAAATAGCTGCCATCGACTCCAACTTTTTTTTTTTTTCTTTTTTTTTTTTTTGCTGTCCTATCTTCTGTGCCACCTCAGTGGCAGGCAGTGCACCCCATGCTGCTCTTTCTGAAAACCCCGTCCTCAGCCACAGCCCCAGTCGGCCCCGCCGCAGCCCCAGCAATCCACGGGGAGCAGTCAATGTCAAGTCGTAAAGAGGCACTCAGTGGAGGAGACACTTTGCACAGCTGCCGAGTCACTTCGGTGGTGTTCAGTGGCGCTGTTTCTGATCCACGCAAAACAGGACACCATCTACTAAACCCCCTACTGATGACAACAGTTGCAAAGTCATGAAGCCAGCCTGAGTGAGCTCTCCCTCTGGAGGGTGCCACCACACTCCATCCAACGACAGCCACATGGACTCACCGAGGCAAAGGCACAAGAGGTGGATAGTGACATTGAAACTGAGGTACACCATGAGAGCAGGGCATGGAAGGGCCACAGAATTGGCTACTTT
>JADBJO010010086.1:0-27657 GCA_016801955.1 Conus betulinus
TTGATGATAGCCTGTACAATTGTATACAAAAAGACACTGGATTATCGTAATCATTCCAAAGACTACCACTCAGACACATTCCTATACCCTGTATACCATACGACCTGGAATTATCATATATCTTTCAAAAGGCTACCACTCAGACACTCCAGTTCAGTTCGACCTATTATAGAAGATAGGAGTGGAAAATCCGCTCTGCATTGACGGTCCCAAATTGTGCCAACACCAAATGCTGACATGATCACCTACATAGGCGTGGATTGGAAATACAGGCTATGTCAGTGTGAGAGCAGGGTTTGGAGGATCACAGCCTTTGAATTTTTTGTCTTATTAATGATCTCACTGATGATGGTGACAGTGATGCTAAAGAGTGAAGTCTTATTTGAGACAGTGCTTCCACTAATAACTTTCATTTGAGTAATGTATTTCTACGTCAACCAGATTTTAACAGATGAGATGATCATTCCATCTGAAACCATTTTACGGTTCACGTGGGGAGAGGGGAAGTAGAAGTTTGACTTGAGGGGGGGAACGAGGTCATCATCAAGGGTCGTATAAATTGTGTAGTTTACTTTTAGTCAGGTTCTGATAAGATTCGCCACCAGGGATCTTCCATAGTCCAGTCAGTGGTCCATAGAACTAATCAGTATGCTTTGGCTTCTGTTCTTTATTTTGTGTGTGTGTGTGTGTGTGTGTGTGTGTGTGGTGTGTGTGTGTGTGTGTGCGTGCGTACGCATGTAACTTCTATAATATTAAATCATTGTGACATACCGTTTTTTTTTGTCTGGGTCACAAATTTTTACAACTGCATTTGCTGGAACATTTCACCCGGGAAACTGGTTGCTTAGTTCACGTGACTGCCGCTCACCTGCAGTCTGTATAAGCCAGGTGAGCTGAAACGATCAGGCAGTCTCTACAGCAGTTCTGGCAGTGCAAGTTCTCAATAGCCGAAGAAGGACTTCTGAAGGAGTTGCTGTGGCAGTCAGGTATTTAATTACAAGCAATTTGAAATCGCAATCTGAAATCGTTTCTTCGTTCTTCCCTCTTATAGGCGAATGCAACTTTCTCAGCACCTAGTAAAGGTTATTTTATGACTTGATAAGGTGATTGGAAGAAATTGTTTTTAGAAAGTATGAATAGAAAGAAGGAAAAAAAGGTATGTTGTTGATGAGTGAGTGGAAAGGAGGTGCTTAGCTGGTTCATTGCTTTATGATGAAAACAAAAAGTTTTGTTTATTCTAGTGTATTGTAATGATGTTATTGATAGTAAGCTCCGGAAGTGAGCGATGGAAACTATCGTGTATGCATGGTTGTGATATATATGTATTTAAACCATCCTTTGAAGTTTGATATGAATAACGATAATTATTTGTTGATAAACAAGGGTGTGTGGAAAATCATTTCTCTAGATGTAGTGATTATGTGAAATGATCAAAACATTCTCGTCATGATGGAAGAGACATGAAATGATAAAAAGCATTCTTTTCTTGATTGAAAGAGACGAAAGGAAATCATTTCTTAAATGCAATGATTATATTCTTGGTATCGGAAAAAGGTCTATATGGAAATCCTTTCACCCCCAGTGAGTAAAGCATGATTTCGAAAGGGTCTGTGTGGAAATCCTTTTCCCCAATGTGTAGAACATGATTTCAAAAGAGAATGTTCTATTGTGAGAAACATGTGTCTATGTGGAAATCCTTTTCCCCAGTGTGTAGAACATGATTCCTAAAAAGAGAATGTCCTGTTGTGATAATGTATTGAACTTTGTAGATTTCGCTATGGGTATTTTTCCCCAAGTTCTCTGGTGAAATATAAAGTAACTGTTGATTATGAATGTGATTAATAACCATGATGAATGATAGCCATGTTATAGTAGGCTAGATAATCAAGGTAGTAATCAGATTCCCCAGGTAGAGTCGTCGTCCTGGTGTGACCGGGAACTGGCTGCCACTTCTAGAGGGTCTGGAGCGTAGCCAAGTCTGCCCCTGTCTCCACCCTGCTGAGGGTGTGGAGAGGTCAACGAGGGAGTCAACAGTAACCTGTCTTTGCCACTGCACCTGGGTCTGGGGCGTAGCCGAGATCTACCCCTTGCCTCCACCCTGCTGAGGATCTGGAGAGGTCGACGTGGGAGTCGACAGTAACCTGATGTGCCACTTGTGCCAGAGCCGCCGCTGCTGCTGAGCCAGAGCCGCCGCTTTTGAGGTATTTGAACCAGCGACCTGTTGGGCCAGTCGTACCAGAGCCGTTGCTTCTGCTGTACCAGGGCCGTTGCTTTTGTGTCGTCAACATCGTGCCTGTGTGTGAGCCGAGCCGCAGCTCTTGTTGTGGAGCCATCGCTCCTGTTATGGACAGAGCGGTCACTTTGCTTCTGTGGAGACTCTGTGAACTGCTCCTCATGATTGTGCGAGTCCCAGGAGATGACTTCCTCTAAAGCGGTCTTCGCGAGAGACTTGAGAAGACTGAGAATTGTCGTGCTGGGCCAGACGTGTTCAAAAGAAATTAATTTGTATTCGCCTTACGTGTGTGTACGCCTAAAGTTATGGCATGCATGAATATTCTGTCTTATTGATATTGTTGTGTACTGATGTGTTTTTGTGTATTTGTGTATTGATGGCTTGGGCAGCTTAAAAAAAAGAAATGTTGACATGTTGCCTGGCTGTCCATGTTTCGAATGTGTGGGTGTGTATGAATTTAAAATCGTACACACATCCGAATTTCTGTATATCAGACAAACAGACACACGCCCAGCGCATCTGTAATAATCATGTCTTGAATTATTTGTGATATATATGAAGAATAATCTGTGAAAGAAACAATCGTCTCCCTGTATTTTCAGACTGGAGAATTGGTTGACCAGCCAGCAGCACAGGACAATGAAAATTTCAGTTACCAAGGAAATTGCCAAAAATAACGGTAATCTGATTTAACTTTTGATGACAACTACTGTGTGGTTTAACAGTTGCTATTTAATAATTTATACATAGCCAGTTTGTATCAAGCAACTGGGATGGCAGGATTTCTTCTGAATTTCTCCTGCACTATCGTTTGTCAGTAATTTTGTGTAGAAGAAATGCCATGTCCTTAAACTAATGTTGCCTCTTTCCAGCATCTGTTGAAATCTGCCTTAACCTTTTTTTAAATCTTGTATTATTTCATTGCTGAAAAGTTGCAACCACTTCAACATTTTTCATCAGATTTGAGATTTTATAGTGGAAAGATTTTTAACAAAATGTGACGCAGCATGGGAAAAGAGGTTTAAGTGCAAAATTTTCATTTTTGTTTTTTTCTTGCATTTATGAAATTTAAATAATACCTCCCAAATAAAATGCAGCAAACAGAATGGATTTATCTGTTATATATTTTTTTTTTAACGCGAGTTTTAAAGTTTGAGACTTTGTGATCACAACAAAGGGGAGTAATCAAACTATTTTTTACCCACAATGGGGAATGGGCTGGCTACGACTTTAGCCTCCTCTTCCCATGCTGCATCACAAATTTGAGTATGTTTTTAGATGTATTTTAAAAAGAGTTGTGTGAATGAAGGACTGGTGAGTTGACTTCAGCATGGTGACAGCCCTGATATGGCCCTTTGCAGTCGGGCTGGGCTGTAAGCAACATTACCATTACCATTCACCACTTCCGTAGATGTATGTCATGTGAGTTGGCATGTGCTTGGCATTCTTAACACTGCAGAGGCTTATCATCTATGAGGATATCATCAGATTAGTTATCATGCTATCAGTTTCATGAGAATATGTTCATAGTTGTTTCTTTTGCCGAATCAGACTACTTTTTTTTCCATTTGTGTTGACAGCCCCAAAAAGGCCATGTGTGGCCTGGGCAATAATAGTTTGAACAATGAACTTTGAACAGTGAACCATATGTCTGTCAATAATGTTTTATGCATCTAACCATGCGTGCTCCACTCACTACAGTCTGTCATAGCAGACACCTGTTTCAAACTACCTGCTTCACCATGATGTGGTGACCAGTGGCCCAGTGACATACTTGATAGAAGTATTGACGCAATGGCCATTGAAATTTGAACTCCACCACAATAAGCATAAGTCCTTTGTCCTTTCTACTACCTAATCCATGTCCCTGTGCGTATATCAATCAGGTAGATGATTTATCATCTGGGAATTACAGTAATACAGCCCTGAGTTTGGTTCAAACTGTCCCTGAATTAATATTCGCTATTGTGTCATTCTGCTATTTTTTGCTTATGTCAAAATCATTTTAAGATGATGTGCCATCATCACAACAGTTGACTTGTATAATCTTGCACTGACAACCAAATGGATGTGATTCAGTGATCTAAAATCCATTCTCATTGTCGGATAGTGGCTTCCACACGTTTTGGCAGCGGCCAACCTGGCCAGCTTGCCTCTGCCTGTCAAGATGTGTTTTTTAACATAATTAATGAACTATTTATTTGCCTAGATCTGGAGGCCGTACATGTTGTATATCGATAGATTCTTCCTGAATCCAGTTAGTATTACAACTTTAATTCCCTGCACTCCTTTCCCTTGATTTTTGATTGCCCATGATGGAAGTTTTTTTTGAGGTAACTGTCACACTAAAAGCATTTTTTTGTTCTTATTTGATTGCAGATGCTTCATGTCTTTATGAGTGTCCTGTGTGCCATGAAGATTACATCACTCCTAAGATCTTGCCTTGTGGTCACCTGGGTGTGCCAGAAGTGTGTGCTGTCATGGGTGAACAAAGAGGGCCACAAGCCACCTGCCCACTCTGCCGGGCCGGCATTGTCTCCCTTCCCCCTCCTCAGATGGCTCCAGCAGACCTGGCCTCTGAGGTGAACGCTCTGCCGACCGATTTTGTACACAGCAGTACTAGTGGAGAGCCACCAAGTCCTGAAAGGACCTCACATCTGCAGCATGTGTGAAAACGATGTTAGCGCCTTGTCATACTGCATCCCAGGTTGGCGTCAAAACTCTGCGCAGGTTGTGTGAGGAACCACAAGAAGATTCCCACAACCCAAATGCATTCACCTGAGAGCCTGGACAGCCTGACCCTTGAGAAGCTGGTGGAGACTCGACCTGTGATGTGCAAGACTCATCCTGACAGAATGGCCGAGCTGTACTGTCCTGAACACCAGGAGGTCATCTGCTGTCTGTGTGGCAATACCAGTCATGGAAGTTGTGCAGGCAAGAAGATGACGGACATTAAGACAGACACAAAGGCAGAACTTGTTCAGCAACTTCAGAAACTGAAGCTTAAGGAAGCAGAACTGACAAACCAGGTGAGAAATTAGATGAGAAAGTTAATATTTAATATGTTGGAGAAGTATAGCTTGTAAATTTTCCCCCCTTTTATGATTTCGGAGCTGCCAAGTGCTAGGCTTTTGGAGTAGCATGCTATGATTTCATTGATAGTGATGGACATTGTAATGAAATGCCACACCTAAAAGCAAACATTGGGAAAAAAAACTAAAAAAAAAAAAACAAATGACAGTGTCTCACAGACCTGGTAGCAGCTTAAACGGAATCAAGACAAGGCAGATCTTTACATTGTTGACTTATTCTGTCAAAAATAGCTGTCAGAAAAGTCAGTGACATGTTTGATGAAGTGGAGGAAGGATCGGAGAAGAAGCAGAATAAAAACCAGTAGAGAGATGATTGATTTTTTTTGTTTGCCCCTTATTGATTGGTTTTGTTATTGGCCATTTTGATTTTTTGTAGATGAAGTCAAAACTGTGTGATAATTAGTGAGATTTCCCTCTTGATAGTATGCGATCATGTTGTGTGGGAAGCAGAGTGTGTTTGAAAGTCCGTTGAGACAGACTTAAGATGCTGCATTGGAGTGCTATGTATAAATGTGGAATGCTACCCAAAGTGTGTCAGAAAGTGCCGTTGAGACAGACTTAGGATACTGCATTGGATTGGAGTGCTATGTATAAATGTGGATGGATGCTACCCAAAGTGGGTCTGAAAGTGCTGTTGAGACAGACTTAAGATGCTGCATTGGAGTGCTATGTATAAATGTGGAATACTGGAATGCTGCCCAAGGTGTGTCTGAAAGTGCCGTTGAGACAGACTTAAGATGCTGCATTGGAGTGCTATGTATAAATGTGGAAATGCTGCCCAAAGTGTGTCTGAAAGTGCCGTTGAGACAGACTTAAGATACTGCATTGGAGTGCTATGTTTTAAATGTGGAATGCTACCCAAAGTGTGTCTGAAAGTGCCGTTGAGACAGACGTAAGGTACTGCATTGGAGTGCTATGTTTAAATGTGGAATGCTGCCCAAAGTGTGTCTGAAAGTGCCGTTGAGACAGACTAAGATGCTGCGTTGGAGTGCTGTGTTTAAATGTGGAATGCTGTCCATAAGATGACAAAATGCTGCTTGTGAGGCCATGGCAGCTGTGTGGTAGAGTGGGGACAACTACAGCGCATGTAATTGTGATTTGATTCAGCCACAAGCAGTAAAATTACAAATGTCACAGTTAGACTTGCCTCAAAAGTGGGAATTACATAGATGAACATTGATGTGAATAGGATATATTTTCATTGAAGAGTTAATAAATAACTGACTTAATAATTGCTGGAATTAAGTATTGTGCCATCTGATTTACATTGATATTATCAAATGTGCAACATTCAACTTTTCCTTTTTTTTTTTGTAAATGATTCAGATCAAAAAAACAAAATACCACTTCAGGATCCTGCGCAAGAAGGTCAACGACAAGTTCGATGACCTACAGCAGATGCTAAACACACAGCGTCAGAACTTCAACAGGAACATACAAGCTGAGGAGGACATCGTCTCGAAGTATCTGGCTGCACTGGACAAAATTCGGGCAGCCTTGACACAGAAACACTTTCACCATTGGGGACCCTTGTGCAGTCTGTCTCAGGTGCAGCTCTGCTGCAGATGCTGAAGGATTTGAAGGCACGCTTAGACCACCTTGAGAGAACAGGCTGAAGAGGCCAAGGAACCAAACCCTGCTGAGTTTGTCCTAGACTTGCAGAAACTGGATGATCTGAAGAAGGTGATGGCTACCCAGGGTAAGGAAGCTTAAAGCAGTTGTGTCCATGTTTCAAAACATCATATATTTACTAATAATGTATTACTGATATATTTAACGTTCTGTGTCTCACCTGCGTGCTTTGAATTAGAATTATAATTTTATCATGTTTTTCTGTATTATGCGCTTTGGGCTCTCACGAGGTGTAAAGCGCCCTATAAATATCCTTTTACATTACATTACATTACCTGTCTGTTGATAACTGTAAGCTGATGGTTCACTTCTCTAATTGTGAATTTTACTCATGCCAGAAAAAAAATTACAATATATTCCAGTTCCAAAAAGTTTTTTAAATAGGTCATGCTGGCAATGTTGTAAGTTAATGTCTGCATGCACCTGCTGGAGGTGAAGATAAGATGGTTTTGTAAGTGGATGGTGACTTAAATAGCAACTGTTTGTCATTATTACTGGAATTTTCTGCAAGATCTCCCTGGACTTGCTTACTGATCCTGTTCTTACAGTCATTCGTGTTTAAGAATTTTTTATAAAAGAAAATGATAGTGAACTGTGTGAGGCAATTGTGCTACCTCAGAACACAACAGCAAGAAGGTATAAAGATGCCTCCATCAGACAGACGCTGGACAGTCCCTGGAATCCTTTTACCAGTTCACAACACAGACAGCAGACCACAAAAGAAACAGAGTTTCAGAACACAACTTTTATTCTGTGTTCTGTCCAGTGAATATGATGATCCGATAAGAAGAAAAAGATGAAGAGGAAAGATTTGATTCAGTGCTGATTATTTTTGTTTGATTTTTTGGGGTTTTTTTTTGCCTGACCAACCACAGGGAGGCTTTATTTATGGCTCTTATATCTTCAAGTAAGAAACAAAAAGAATGTGTTGTTAGATATTAGAAAACATACTACAATAGACGGGAGATAAAGAGGATGAGGAAAAAGGATATCAACATACACTCTCAAGTTGAAACACTTTCCCATAAGCACATATCATGAGCAGGTGGATTTTTGTGTGGAGAAGGGATGATAATGGAGGTAAAGAAGATTATATAGGTAAATGAAAAGGATGCCAGTCACACACCTATGTACACACCCATAGAGATAACATTAACAGTAACTCAGACTAGAGATACCATAGAGAGAGAGAGAGAGGGTAGAGGAGGGGAAGGGTCACTAAGGATGTGTACTTGTGTGACAAAAGACAATGCATCATCCGACCCAATGCAGAAAAAAGTTCATGCATCATTTTCAGATTCAGTACACCACTAGACATCAGGTAACAAAATGGACCTGGAAGGATTTAGAAAGTATTTACCTGTTTAAAATTCAGCAAACAATTTCGAATGTATTTGAGAATAGTTCCCCAAAAGAAAACTACAACACATATTTTTATAAGTTTGGAAGTCAGATTATTTGGTACCAATTATAGATTACCACTTGCCCTACCCTGCTTTCAAACTGGTCACTGGTAGGAAAGGATTGGGACATGGTCTCCAAGGCCACCATTGATTGCCGTGATTTCTACATTCTGCATCCCTGAATTTCAGTTGACCTTGACTGCACAGTCTGTAAGTGCAAGCACTTGGTCTGGAATAAGAAAAAAGATAGGAGCCCAAAGAAGAAAAGAAAATTAGAATTTTCTGGCTCTTCACTTCCCTAGATAGAAAATCAGGATTGGGGAAGAAAGCACAGGAGGGGAGGTTTTTCAGGTGACCGATTCCCTGACCAAAGGCAAGTTTGAAAAGGAACAGAAAAGTTTTAAGAAAAAGATTGTTTTGGAAAGAATCATACATGACACATAATACTTGTGACAGCAGTTGACTCTAGGTGTGTGAAGGATTTCAAAGGCTTGTGGCAGCTTGTAAGTTGACTTCAGTGTGGTGTAACCATGATATGGCCCATTGCGGTCAGCTGGCTATAAGCAACATTACCTTACCTTAGCTTACCATACCTTACCAGACATATATTTGCTCTCCTGTATGTATCAGGTTCCTTGTCACTTGTGATATATCTTTCATTGGTTTGGTTCAGAATTGTTGACTTGTGTGTAAAACAGTTCTGGAGATACTTTTTGCTTTTGTCATTTGACTTGGTTACTATAGTTTTTGCTTTGTCATTGACTTGGTTACTATAGTTTTTGCTTTGTCATTTGACTTGGTTACTATACTTTTGCTTTGTCATTTGACTTAGTTACTATAGTTTTTGCTTTGTCATTTGACTTGGTTACTATACTTTTGCTTTGTCATTTGACTTGGTTACTATAGTTTTGCTTTTGTCGTTTGACTTGGTTACTATAGTTTTTCTTTGTCGTTTGACTTGGTTGCTATAGTTTTGCTTTGTCGTTTGATTTGGTTACTATAGTTTTGCGTTTTTGTCATTTGACTTGGTCATTTGACTTTGTTTCCTCTGTAGCGGATGACTGTCGAGCAGCTGCTACCTTTCGTTACACTATTGAAAATGTCAGCCAGCTGGGAAATACTTTCAAGAAGAGCCCACAATGCATGATTAGAAATCTCCCTTGGTGAGTATGAAAACCATCTGCCCATTTTGATTATGTTTTAATGGAGTGAGTCTGCATAATTCACCCTGTGTCAGTTGTTTATGATGTGCAGAGAGAGAGAGAGAGACATGCATGCACACACACACACGCACGCGCGCGCGCGCACACACACATGACACAATGCTTTGGGTACACCCCCTGATTCTTACAGAAAAATGTGATTTGTTTAGAGACAGGGTGCATATTTCTAATTTCACACACGCACACGCGCACACACACACACACACACACACACACACACACACACACACACACACACACACACACACACACACACACACACACACTCATTCACTCACTCGCTCACTCTCGCGTGCACACACACACACACACACACAACACACACACACACACACACACACACACATTGATCGTAACACTCTTGCAATCGTACATGACAAGTTCCTCATGTAAAAGAAACTACAAGTTACAAAGTAATGAAAAAGAAATTCACTAGTGGTAAAAGATTTGGTAGGACACTGTCTAGCCACAACTAACTTGAATTTTAATCAGTACTCAGTCACTGAAAATACTTGGAGATCTAACTTCTCAGTTTCAGACAGGGACTACGACATCAAAAACCTCTGCGGAGATTCCAAACTGCTTCCCTGAATCCAGTCTGCTAGCTCAGCTTCTAGTTCTGGCCATTTTGTAATGCATGAATGAAACGTTTTCCTCTTTTTCTTCCACACTCTGATTCCCATCTTTTTTTTTCTCCGTTAACCGAACATCACCTGTCAACTATCCTGGAGTCTTGAAGACTGTTGGGGTGCCACAGAAGACTTTGCTGCCAGCCTCCTCCAATCTTCGTGGTTCTCAGACGCTCTTAGGCAGTTGCTGAATGTGAGACCAGTCCATTCACTGATGTTGTCCTCCATTTCTTTCTCTGTCTTCCTCTTCCAAAATTATTTACTTTTCTGTTTTTTACCAAATGCACCGACCATAGACTGTTCAGTGGCAATCCTATGATTTCCTTTTCTCTCAGCGAGTGTGATTGCGTTCAGTTTTGAAGTCGTTTTTCGTATGCTATTAGTTTGCACTTCAGCATTTTGTACAGTTTCTTAAGAAATTCTTACTATGAATGCCAGATGAGGTGTGGACTGACAGTCTGCTACTACATGTAGAAGCAGAAGCACAGTGAGCTGTTATGAGTTATTATTTTGTGAATTGAATAAGTCCAGAAATATGTGAGTTGTCTGTTTCACTGGTTGGTCAGTGTAGATTTTTGTTTTTTTCCGTTTCAGGACACAGACAAGGCACTGATAACTTATAAGGCGCAGGTCAGAGTTCTGGTGAATAAAAAAGCTGCATCTTGTAACTTAAAATGATGGTATGTCTGTACCAGAAGTAAACTTCTTTCAACATTTTTTGTTAATTGTGGTTTGTAGCAGAGCCAGTCTTAAACAGAGTTATTGATGTTGATGAATCATTCCCAGCACAGGAAGTTGCATAAGGCAGAAGAAAAGAAAATCTTTTCTTTGATAGCAGTATTGAAAACAAAGTATATTGTAACATTTATAAAACAGCAGACAAATTTATTTTTCTCTACAGTTTCTGTTCTCATTTTGAATCAGAAGTATAACTCAAGGCATAAAGGAAACCGAAAACCATCGGCAAGATAGGCAACTCCGTAATTTGAACATGGTTACTCAATTAAAAAAATAATTTAAAAGAGAGGAAAGGAAAGAATGAAATGAAAATAATTTTAAAAATTCCTACGAATGTATATGTTGCTATATTGTAAGTTGAAGAATGTCACATGAGCCATTTACTCGGGGGGGGGGGAAAAAAAAAATTATCTTCTTCAGAACTTTCTTCCGAATCGTTGCTCATCATACCTGGAACCTCATCCCAGTCGAAATCTAGGTCACTCTAAGCTTCATCACCCAGCACTTTACAATTAGTCTTATGCCGTAAATTCTACAAATCACAGTATCTCCATCACTAAATCTCATTATAGAACGGCAGAAATCAAGGTAAGCCATGGTGAAAAACCGCATTTCGACTTCAAAACTTTAAAAATTCGTAACTCGAGAACCACGGCATGCATTGACTCGCGTTTTTTTTTGCAGACGGTAGAAAATGGCTACAGGAAGAAGGAAATCACGTTCTCGCAAGACTTCCTTTTCTACGAGAAACATGGCGGCGCCCATTGTTGCCACGTGTTTTAACGGGCGCTGGTAGGCGCTCAGCGTTTTGGCTGTGTGATTTCCGGTTTGGGCGCTAGCGGGTGCCCGATTGACAAGAGAGTTAATCTGTTTATTCTCCAGTGTGTCCTTTTTGTCAGTCAAGGGTGAGATTTAGTCCTGTGGGTCGGAGGCCCTTCAGGATGGGACATACTTGCAGACTGAAGTCAGCATATTTCATGACAGTTTGTTGTCTTTGGTAGTAGTGTCTGGTTCTGTATGGGGGGTTGTCATCTTTCGCTCTCTCTCAGCTTAAGTTCCATGTGAACTCTGGTTTACTTTGTGGTGTTGGTCGGCCAATGGTGGGTGTCATTTTTTTCTTTGCCTCTTTTCCCTTTAAAAGGTCTGTTTTCAGGGCCACCAAGCGCCTTTCTTCATGCTAGGGTGGCCATGGTCCTGTTCTGCATGAGGGCTGCCACAAAAAGGGAGACTGCCACAAAAAGGGAGGCTGCTACAAAGAGGGAGAAGGATGAAAACTGCTGGAGCGCTGCACAAGTCCATTCTGTGGCCCATGCAGTTTGTGGCTGAGGGCAATTTTTCAGCCCAACCCTGAGAGGGGTGCCCACCATGCCCAACCTCAAAGTGTGGGTAATCAGGCCATGGTAATCGTAGTTGGGCAGCGCTCCTATCACTGATTGCTCCACATCTCTAGGGCGTGTCCCCCGATGAACCAGGCTAGACCTGCCATAACCCATACCGCTGGAAGGTTCGCTGCGCCGCTTGACGCTGACCTGTCAAATCAGTGTCCTTCAAAGTAGAGCTGCCACCAGTGATGTGGCACAGTACAATGGGACATAGGGGCAGAAAGACAGTTCACTGCATGGTAGCATTGCAGCAAACACCATGGACGACACAGTGCAATGGGGCAAGAGGCAGAAAGACGGTTCACTGCATGGTAGCATTGTAGCAAACACGGTGGGTGATATGGTGTTTGCTACAATGCTACCTTGCAGTGAACTCTTTCTGTCTCTATGAACTTTGTTTTTTACTAATTGTGGCACTGTAATGTTTAACTTGATTGATTTTTTAACCAGTTTGTTTACATGAATATGTAAATAGAGTCTTTGCTATCTTTTGGTTTTACTTTGTGTGTGTGTGTGAGTTTTACTGTGTGTGTGTGTGTGTGTGTGTGTGTGTGTGTGTGTGTGTGTGTGCATATGTGTGTGTGTGTGTGTGTGTGTGAGAGAGAGAGAGAGAGAGAGAGAGAGAGAAGTGCTAGCAAAAGCAAATTCGGCGTAACAATAGATATTAATGAGACCTTTAAAGCTATCCCATGCCTGAGATGTCAGTGTATGGTAGTGATTGTAAATGCATGATTTATATTTCAGTAATATTTTCTATATTACAGAACTGATATTTTGAGGGGAAAACACTGTGATCATTAATTTATACTGCTTATTTTATGGATTGGTGAGATATATCAAATGACATTATACCTAATATTGTAACAAATATAGCTGCCGAATTACATTCAGACCTATTTATGGGATTTTCAATCAAGCAGAGGTACAGGTATTAATATATCACCAATCACACAACTAAGGTGGTCTTCTCATAGATATATTACCATGCACAGTTTAGTACGACTACACATGCTGTTCATTTATGGTGAATGAAGTAAGTAACCGAAGCCACATTGAAGCAGCAGATAAAACATATCATTTCAACCATAGTTTGAAGAAACTATCAAGAGAGCTGGATCACCAAAGCTTGTAGGAAAGAAAACCTGCTCTTCTTCTTCTTTCTCGATTGCCTATCACACCTGTAGACAGGATTCTGTAATGAATCTGGTGGTCCTCAGCAGGGCCTCCACAGACCCATACAGCTTGTCGTTGATGGGCACCGGCTGCGGCCATGTCCTATCCCTCAGACACTGCAGGGTCCCCACAGTCCTGTAGAATGTGTTTTGTGGTTTGTTCTGCCAGCCCACATGTGGACATAAGGGATGGTTTTAGGTGCAGCTTTGGGTGTAGATGGGATACTAGCCTGTTGTGTCCGGTTCCGAGTCTGAAGATGACCACCTGTTCTGCTCTGGTTAGCTGATGATAGCCATCTTGCTGCTGTGGTGGCCTGTAGAGCGCTTTTATGATGGTCTTCACCTCTGTCAGGCTCACTGCAGTTTTTTCCTGATGGCCCTAGGCACCAAGTTTTTGCCATTTTTATCAGCTTCCTCATTTCCTGGAATACCACAGTGAGATGGAATCTATTGCATTACGGTTCTAGTGCACTTGATATTGCATAGAGCATCTTCTAACTTTGGCCGGCTGTTGTTGGCTGCCTGCAGCATGCTCAGGGCATCTGTAAGGAAGACAACCTGGCTGTCTGGGCCTGCTTTGCTGCTGCTGATGTTTGAGGCATGCACCAGGGCTTCCATTTCTGCTTTGTAGTTCGTGCAGTGAATACCTGTTGCTATGGCGTCTGCCTGCTTTTGCCCATCTGGGAACTGAATGTACGCTCCAGCTCCTCCATTCTGGATGGCATCTGTGGCTGACCCATCCGTGAAGACCCTTTTCCATGCTTCCTGGGGGTACCTTTCTTCAAGCATGGCTAAGGTCGGGGGGGTTCTTTTGCACTCGTCACTCTCTCTGCTCATCCTTTGTTGTCAGGAGAGGGACTGTTTTGACAGACGATGACATCACTGTTTTTCTCTTGCCAGGGTAGAGGATCGGCACTGGGGGTCTGAACCTCAATGAGTGATGGCAGCGTTTCCCTGGTGTTTTCTTTGCAGCATTCGTGTCTCTATTAGGAAGCTGGATCGTTTCAGCCTGCCTAATGCCCTCTGCTGTTGTCGGCCACTCATCAGGTAGTCCTGAGCTGTGTTGGTATTTGGTGGCTTGTGTCAGTGCCTTTCTTTCTCTTCGTTTGTTCAGTGGAGAATGCCAGTTATATGTTCCATCTTTTCTATAGGTGTAGATTAAATAGCACCTGTGATGATGTGAAGAGCCTGGTATTGCACTTTGTCATGAGTCTCTTGGTGTGTCTTGGCTGCAGTCATCCGTGAGCTTGATCTGTATTCCAGGTGTGGTCTTACTGTCCCCTGATAAACTGTTTTGAGGATCTTTTGATTGGCACCCCAGTGTGTTCCAGCCAGTTTCCGCATGATGTTCAGTTTTTTTTCTTCGAGCTTTGGCTTCAGCGTCCATGAAGTGTTGTCTCCATGTTAATCTCTTTTTTTTTTTTTGTTAAATGAACATTTTTAATATCAAATCATTTTCAAACACACATACATTACAAACAAATTACATAACAATTGATTAAAAAACCACACATAACAAAAAAGGCAGTCAAACAATCACACATCCTTGAACACACAAACAAAAGGGGGACCAGGGACCTTGGGGGGGGGGGGGGGGGGGGGGATTGGGGGCAAGGGTAAGGGATAGGGTGGAGTCCATTAGCATTCCCATATCAAAACAAATCAAGCATGATTATACACAAATACTCAACCATTTTCAAAAACACACAATTGAAGTAGATCTTGATGAATGTGGTATTTACTGTAGCCTACAGATGAAATATATATGTTCAATTTTGAATTCTGACATTCAAACTAATGGAGAATCAACTTGTACAAAAGCCAAGTTTGTTCAAATTGTGCACAAGTTCCATTTATAATTGCCATGTAACGCTCTAAGTAATATCTATCTTTCAACAATGTAATAGAAATTTGCACATGTGGTTGTGCATTTAGCAATTTACATTTGTATAAGTTAAATTTCGCAAATAAGATGATGAAATCAAAGACAGTGTCTCTCCGTATATTCTGCTTTTACACCAAACAATACAAGTTCTTTGTCAATCACTAAATATGACAATGTGAACATTTCCGAGTCAGCAACTGCTGTAAGTTCATCCAAAATTGGTGTGTAATATGACAGTCAAACAACAGCATATTATGAGAAATTGTCTGCTCTTCTTGATCACACAAAGATACGATAGAAAAGTTTACTAAACGATGCAGGAACAAGAATCTCTGGGTTAGAAGTAATTTATGTAACAGTCTATATTTCTTATTCATCCATCTGCAATTCTGTGGATGAACGTTTGAAGTTCATCTGTAAGCTAAAGATAGTGAATGTCATGATGATTAAAAAGTCGTTTTCAGACATTTTATTTCATTCATGATCCATTCACAATGATTTTAAATTCAAGAATATATTTGTACATGTATTAGTAAGTGAATGGGAGTGAATGGGAGGTTTCAGTTGGGTTTCTTTTTTTTTTTATACATCAGACGAATACCAATCAAGGCAAAAGGGGACAGGATAAAATAATAATATAGTATATCCATAACTTTACAATATATAAAATTGAAGGAAAACACACACACACACACACACACACACACACACACACACACACAAGACACAGCCACACAGATGCGCGCGCGCGCGCGCACACACACACACACACACACACACACACACACACACACAGAGTTCTTTATGTCACCCGTTTACGAGTATAGGGGCAGAATGGGCAGCCAGAGGAAAGAAGTTGCAACAATCTTCACTTCGACATGTAATGAGATTATTAATCATATTTGCTAAACCAAGAAAAATCTGAACTAAACAAAGGCAGATACACAAACCATTTTTCATCAAAGTCATGTCTGTTTCCATTGATAGATGATGCACATTGCTCAGTCATGTGTCTGTTTTTTCAAAAGAGGCAGAAAGGCCCTGATTTCTGGTTTTATATTTTGTAGTTTGCATTTGTATATATAAAATTTTGCTAGTAGTATTATCAAATCCATTACTTTATCATTCTTTACATTTTGTTTTTGTTCCAAACATGATCAGTTTCCCTATCCAACAGAAAATTTTCAGCGTGTTGGCATTTGTCACTTAGCAATAATTGAAACTGGGTCCAGAACTGTTGGACAACTTCACAATCATAAAGCATGTGAATTATCGACAGCTCCTCTTGTTCACAAAAGTTGCACATTGGAGAGTTTATAATGTTTCGTAGAAATAAATATCTTTGTGTTGGAAGGAGCCTGTGTATAAATCTGATTTGGAACCATCTTAACTGTGAATCAAGTGATGTTTTGTAACAGTGAGAGAAAATGTGTTTCCCAATTTAAATTATCAAATACACTGTTCCATTTTTGTACACAAGTTTGGGTCAACATTATGATTATTTAATATATTTTGTACAAATTTGTTGCCTTTTTTTTTAATAAAGAACCATGCTTTGTTGTCTATGCATTTATATCTGCTTGTTAATGTTATGTTACGCTTTCTACCATAAGATCTAATTGCATTCAGAATGCCTGCATATGTAAGGAAATTTGTTCTTGTATCTGGATACTTGTTACAGAACTCTTTATAGTTCAAGTTATCATGATCATTAATTAGTTGTTTAATGAAAAAAATGTCATGGTCAGACCATTCTTGAGAAACACAGGTTTTCTTCCTCTTAAAATATTAGGATTATAATGAATACATTCAGACATGAATTCATCAACTGAATCTGGGACAAGACTTTGCAGCTATTTTCCTATAATGCTTTAGTACATCCTTCCAGAAAGGATTATCAACTCTTTGTTGTATAGTGTTGCATACTCAATGCCAAAGTTTTGTAACATTTTTAACTCTGGTATCATATTAATAGTAAACTCTTTTCCAAGTGGATTCCTCCATCAGTCTTTTCAACCAACTAATTTTCATCGCCGACAAAAACGATTTAATATTAAGCATTCTTAAACCACCTTTGCTATATTCTTTACACACTACAGACTTTTTTTTTATTTTACTTTGTTTTTTCATTCCAAAGAAAGGAATAAAGCTCTTTTTCTAAGGAGTTTAGGAAGTTGTCAGGGGGGTCTGGTAGATTAATTAAGAGATGCACAATTTTTGAAAATACTAGTGTTTTAATTACTGTTATTTTCCCAAAAGGAGTTAGTTGACATTTTTTCCAATAATTCATCGTTCTTTTCATGGCATTGAATTTGTCTTCATTATTAAGTCTAACTATAGCGTTTATATCTGTTGAAAACTTAATTTCCTAGAATTTTAAATGTTCTGGGGTCCCAAATGAAGTTTTTGTCTCTCATTTATTGAGTCCCACAGTTTCTTCTTCATCCAAGCCATACTACTTGACTTTTATCAAAATATATTTTTTAGCCCAGACATTCTTGAAAAGCTACTTAAGGCCGACACAGCTTCAATGAATGATCTTTCATTTCCATCCAGAAGTAAAGTAGTATCATCAGCAAACTGAGAAATCAGAGCCTCTCTACCATTGATGGTTAACCCTTTGATATTAGTGTTAGTACGTATCATGATTGATAGAATTTCAGCACAAATGAGATAAAGGTAAGGTGAGGCTGGGTCGCCTTGTCTTACTCCTCTTTTTATGGAGAACCAAGAAGAATATTGGCCATTGACAAACACACACATGTGGAAATATTTTTGTAAAAAGTGCTTATCCATCTTATCATATCAGGGCCAAATTTGAAAAAATCGTAAACATTTCTATAAAAAGGTCCAAGATACACTATCGAACTCTTTCTCAAATCAATAGCCAATAATAAACCAGGAATGTTTTTTTTTTTTTCTGCATATATGAATGTGTCATAGATTAGGCGAATGTTTTCTCCTCTTGTTGCGGTCTTTTAGGAAGCCTTTTTGGCTTTCATGTATAATTTTGTGTTAAACGCTCTATAGCCGATTCGCAATACATGCAGAGGCTATCTTATATGCTACATTTAGAAGGGAAATGGGACGCCAGTTTTTTAATGAATCGCTTTGGCTTACCGTCTTTTGGAATGCAAGTAATAATGCCTTGGCGTTGAGTAACAGATAACTGGCCTGTTTTGAATCCTTCATTAATAGAATGCACAAGAAATGTACCTAAATCAGAAAAGAAAAATTTGTAGAATTCTACTGTAAATACATCTGGACCTGGGCTTTTGAATTTTTCATATTTTTTTAGTACAATAGCTGCTTCCCGAAGGGTGACAAGTCCCTCGATGCTCCCACTGTCTTCATCACTCAATACTGGAGCTTCAAGAGAATCAACACGGTCTGTGTCTAAATTTGTTACAGCCTGAGGGAAATATATTTTTTTTTTCATAATAACTCTGTACTTCTTTCAAGATGCCTTCTGGTCAGTTAAAGTGTTTCCATCATTTGTTTCTAGATAAGGCATAGTTTTGTCTAAATATTTTTTCTATTTTCCATATTACAGAAATATCTATTAACTTTTTCTCCTTTACAGATCCAGTGAGCCTTGGATCTAACAGCCATGCCTTGATTTCTTTTGTCTCTTAATTCTTGTAATTCTACCGTGAGATCTTCCAGTAGGGCAATATTTTCTCCCTGGAGATTTGATTCCAGCTGACTAATTCTTTTTTCAAGATCAACTTCATGTTTATTATCTTCTTTCTTTTTGAAAGTAGAGTATGATATAGTTTTTTCCTCCTTATTTCAAGTAAAAGTGTTTCAAAGAAGAGCTGGTTGTCGATCTGAAAGGCCAAGTCTTCAGATGAGATACTGTCATATTTTTGAAGTCATAAACAGGCACTGCATATTGTTTTCTTAACATCAGTTACGACTGTCTTAATTTCTTGAATATACTTTTTATCTTTTAGTAAGCTGTTATTGAATTTCCAGAAGGGTCTATCTTGCTTAAATTCTTCCTTCTTCAATGCTAACATCACAAAAGAATGATCAGATCTATACCCAGGTTCAACATGGATATCATTGACTTTAGCTGAAAGTTGATCGCTTATCAGAAAGTAGTCGAGCCTTGCTTGTTTAACGGAGTTATATTTTCACCATGTGTATTTCCGTTTATCAGGATACATTTCTCAAAAAATATCTAAAAGACTGTGCTGAGACATAATATCATTTATCTTTCTCCGTGTTCTTGGACGCCTCTCTGTACTAGCGTAATTACGAACATCAAGTTCCGCATTCAAAAAACAATTCCAATCCCCTGCAACAATGACATGCTCACTCCCAATGTTTTCAATAAGTTCTGAAATTCTTTTTAAAAAAATCAGGGTTATCACCACTGCTGGGCCCATATATAGGTTGACCAAAGTTAACTTTGTCTTGAGGATTTCAATATTCATGATGACATAGCATCCCTCTTGGTCTCTAATAACATCAAAAACTTTGTATTCAAAGTTATTATTGAGTAAAACAGCAACACATTTCTATTAGTTTCTGACCCGCTGAGCCAAACATTATAACCCCAGCTGGTTCTAATAAAGTTTTCATTCTGAAGAGTCATGTGTGATTTTCTTGGAGACAATAAATATGGGCTTCTTTCTTCCGGAGAAAATCAAAAACATCCTTTCTTTTACAAGAATTATTCAGCCCATTACAATTGTACGTACAAATTTTAAAAGAATCTTTGGTCAACATCATTTCGGAAGCAAAAGCATAACATTAGAAAAGAAACACTGTAGATATTTTGACAGATCCATGACAAAGACCTTGACAAAGAGAATCATATAATTTCCTTGACTGGTCTTGACAAACCATTTCCCCATAGCCCACTCCTCTACAACTTTCAGCTTCACAGCACACACACGACACACACTCAACAAGCATCGACATAAGTATAACATAACAAAGTAATAAAAGGAATACTTACAACACATTAACACAGTATTATCCGGGTCTACTGCCTTCACACCACTTACACAATTGAGTCTACTTTGTATCAGACAAAAAAAAAAACAAAAAACAAAAAAACTGACTCGTTTCTGACATGAATTAGTCAAAGCAAAAGAAAGATGCTACAACAAATTACCCCGATCTTCCCACTCCCTCAAACGAGAGCACAAACCGAGGACCAGTCTGTGCACACATGCATCCAGAATCAAGCTCCGACTCAAAAGATGCTGGGCAGATGTCCAGAGCTGATATCAACGCCAACCACAGAAACGCACCCAACAAGTTAACTTGTTGTATTAAATGCCTTTAAGAATCAATTAGATAAATCTCTGAAAAAGTATATCTTCTCCATAAATTTCGGAGAAACAAAAACTAAGAAAAAGTAGTTGACACAAAACCAAGGAATCCTCGGGTTAAAAAACGAAACTGGCAACTACACATACACTAAAACTCAAATTGAGGGCCAAAGGTTTTGAGCCTACTATGCTTTATCATGCTATGCTATGCTATGCACCTGTCAGTAATACCAACCGCTGCGCTAGTGCCAGACTACTGGATGTAGCAGCGTAAAAAAGTCGAGATCAAGTCGTAACAACACAGCAGAGTTAGCCATGAGACTGCTTCAGTCACGTGATAAAAAAACAAAGTGGAACAGGAAGTGGAGTAAACAACCTTAGAGAAAGGGGAAAAAAAGTCTTTGAATAATCTTTGAGAGGCTGAGTTCTAACTATTCATCAATTCTAGCAGTAAGATATCTTTAAAGGCATAATAGTAAATTTAAATTCCAAACAAACAAACAAAAAATCCACCACCAACCATGTAAAGTATAACGCAGTTCTAAAGACAGCACCAAAATTACCAGTCCAGATTGTTAGATCAAGGTTCAAGGTTCACTGACATCTCATTGGCTAAGGCTTTCAATTTGCATAGTGCAAGTTACTACTGGCCAAGGTCGACCTCAATCTTAGCCATAGGCTCAAAAAAAGATCATGTACAAAATTTGCAGATGAAGAATATTGAAAAAAAGAATCAAAGAAGAATGAATGAATATGAATAAAAAGAAAAAAGTCATTGTACGGCTTTGTAAAGAAGATGACATATCTATACAAACATCTAGAATGTGCTAGGCTAGGCTTTGTAAGGAGTACGCCCAAATCAGCAACTACTTCGGAAGATATAGCAGACAAGAAGAAAAAAAAAACATTAAAAAAAGAAAAAAAATCCGCGATCGGGCTAGGTATGTTATCTGTTTATATTTATGTTTAAGCTAGGCTTAATCTACTGGCGTTTTGACCACAGAGCACGTTGATCTGGTTTTTTAAGGTCTGCAATGGACTGAACATGGACGATCTTTCGGCGTTAATCTCTTGTCAAAGGTCACTCCCAGGTAGATTAGTTGGTCTTCGAATTTCAGGGGAGTGTCTTCCATAGTCAGCTTGCCAGCTTTCATTTTGGAAGAGAGAGAAAACAGAGTGGCTGTTGTTTTCTCTCTGTTGACTGTCACACACCAGTTGTTGGCCCACTCAGTGACTGTTCAGGGCAATCTTCATTCTGCTTGTAACTGTTGTTGCAAACTCTTCCATGCACCAGAGAACCAGGTCATCTGCATATAGAGCAGTGTGAACACCGTTGGGTAGCTCTGATGATCGTTGATGAAGAGGATGAATAAGGTTGGTGAGAGTACTCCCCCTTGTGGGACTCCTTGTCGAAGCAGCACTTTCCGGCCACGGCGTCCGTCCACTAGCACTCTGGCTGGTCGGTTGTGCAGGTAGGACTTTGTCCACCGATACATGTTGCCACTGATACAACTTCACTGGAGCTTCAGAAGTAGCCCGTCCTTCCACTATCTATGAAGACAGGAAGACAGCAAGTGTGGCCTTCTTGGCTTGGAAGGCATCTTCTATCTCTTGTGTAAGATGCGTTGTCTGATCTTCTGTACTTTGGTATCTTCTGAAGCCTGCTTGCTCTGGAGTGATGACATCTTCCGCTCCAGGTACCATTGTAGGTGCTGGTTTACAATGCGCTCCCATGTTTTTCATACACAGCCTGTTAGGCTGATGGGCGGTAGCTAGCTGCTCTGGCTTTGTTCTTCCCTTTCTTTAGAACTGGGATCATCCTGGCTTCCTTCCAGCACTGAGGTATCAGACCTTGCTTCAAGCTCAAGTTGAGGTGTCCAGTAGTTTTGTGAGGGTGTGTCACCTGGATGTTGCAGCATCTCGTTTGTGATGTCATCTGGGCCTGGGGATTTCTTCTTTTTCAGTTGTTTGATGGCTTTTTTCTGTTCACCCATAGTGAGCTCATTTTGCATGGATTCATGCACTTCTGTAGTCACTTTCTCTTTCTTTTCTCTTCTTCTCTCTTTCTGTAGACGTTTTGGGATGTTGGTGTTGCTTTCTTGTGCACACGCTGGGAAAAAACATTTGCAGCTGACTTTCCCATCAGTGTCTTTCCACCTTCCTCTAAAATGATCCTCTGTCCCCTTGAGCCCTCATCGTTCAGTGCCTTGGTCAGTTTCCACAGTTGGTGGTGTCTCTTTCCAGGTTAAGGCTTGCAGTTTTTTCCCTCCAGCTTGTCGTCTTAGATTCAAGCTTGATCTTGAAGAATTTTGCCTTCCTTTCCTGCAGTTGGATGTTGCTCTCTTGGCTTGGGTAGGCCTCTGCTTCTTCTCTTGCTGCACAAAGTTCAGTTCAGTTCAATTCAATTCAATTCAATCATTTTTTTTGTCCATCAGAAATTTGTCTTCTGCTCAACGTCATTTCACAAGTACATAGGACATTACAAAGAGATATTATAAATTGTTACATAAAAGCCTGTGTTAGTATATGTATTGTAAATACATTAGCATTCACACACCCCTCCCCACCCCTCCCCACCCCCCATATACACACCTGCACACACACACGGAGACACACACACACACACACACACACACACACACACACACACACACACACAAACACACATGCGTACACACATGAAATAAACATGAAATCCATAAGACATAAAACATTATATAGATTATAAAAACAATACACAAAAACACAAACTCACCTGCACCAATGCCCAAACACTAAAACACATACACACATGCCTTCACACACGCACCCACCCCCACACCACACACACACACACACACACACACACACACACACACACACACACACACACACACACACACACACACACACCACATCATGTGCTTTCTGCAGATCTGTTGTCCAGTATGGGGTGTAGTTCTTCCTAACCCCTCCTTCCTTGGCTACATTGATGATGCTCTTATTGAACTCCTTGACCACATCGTTCACATTTCTCCCTTCCACTGCTATGTTGTTTGTGAGCTCGTTTGTGCGCACACTGTACATTCTCCATTGGCCTTGTTGTAGTTCCATCGTGTGTGTTGGGGCAAGTCTGGCACAGTGCTTCCAGAGATGGTCAGAAGTGCAGGGCGATGGTCACTCCTTCCCAGTTGTTCCTGAACCTTCCTGCTAATGTTTTTGCGGATGTCTTCTTTGCAGAGTGCCAGATCAGGTGTTGCTGAGTGCCAGCGGCGCGAGTAGAAGGTAGGTGTGTCTGTGGGGTTATTGACAAGGATCAGGTGTTTTCATCATCTTGCCGGTCTTCTATCTCCTCTCCTCGCTTGTTAAGGGTGTTGTATCCCCAGCTCTGGGACTGGCTGTTAAAGTCACCAGCAATGAGGAAACCGCTGTTTGGAACCTGGAGTGTGTCAAGTGACAGTTTCTTGTCATCTGGGCAGCAGTAGTTAACAAGGTTGATGTTGCTATCTTTGGTGGTGACCTTGACCTCAATATACTCTGCTTCTTCCATGTACCGTCTGCTTTCACTGGATTCAGGTTGTTCCTAACCAGAGTTAGCACTCCTCCTTTTGTCCTTCCTTACCTGTCACTCCTAAAAACCTGATACCCCCTGATCTTGAAGGATTGTCCGTGGAGATGTGTCTCCTGTATGCAGCAGATGTTGATACTATTCTGGTGGAGGTACTGCTCTAGTTCTGTTTCCTGTGTTTGTAACCCCTCCTGCATTCCAGTGCTTAATGGTTATGGGGTTGTCCTTTGCTCTGGTGGGTTTGTTTGGCCAGTCGCTCTCCTTCTCCGTCCCCTGGCTCCACAGGTCAGATTTTAGGGACCCCCAGTCACTGGGGTGGACTCCATAGAGGCTCGGAGCCCCGGTGCTGCACCTGCCTGGTGGAACCCCACAGAGCGAGCACCATCTCTTGAAACTCTAGTCTACATGTGTCATGTTGGCTGTAGCTGTGGTGCTGTGGTTTCTGAGTGCACCATCCGATTCAATACTGTATGCCGTCTGGCCCAACACCGCCGACTTCAGCACTCCTGGGGTTCTGCCTTAGTTGCCTCTTACGACATGCATGACAGGGCAGTGGGTCTGTTCTACCAAGCATCACCCAACCCACAGGGCTCTGAAAACCACCTCATGAAAGTTTTTCAGCCCTGAACTCTCTGCGCTCAAAGAGGTTGTAACAGATCTTTACAAATACTATCGGAGTGCATGAATTGTTGCAGAGATGATAGAAAAACAGGCACTAATCATGGGGAAATCCAAAATGGGTGCAGGAAATGAAAATAGTAAAATGAATGAAAAAAAGTACCATTGACATTTTTGAAAAAAAAGATGATGTGAAACCTTGGTAATAATAGAGTTTGAAATGCATTAGTCAAGTCACAGTGAACTAAAGGCAAATTGACACCAAAGTATCAATTGATCTAGACTGCTGGCATGAACTTTTCACTCCAGAAGGATAGTGCAAGAATGTAGAATAAAAGCTTGACAGGAATGACCTGAGAGCAGTGTCTGTTGCATAGTAGCCAGAGTAAGCTTAGTAATCACTCAGACTCTGCTGCTTTATAGTGAGTTGGGGCAGAAAGTGAGAGAAGGGATGGGGGTTGGTAATGGACCTTTTTTTTTTTTTTTTTTTTTTGCTGTCTCATCTTCTGTGCCATCTCGGTGGCAGTGCACCCATGCCGCTCATTCCAACACACCATCCACAGCCACAGCCCGGCCCGGCCCCATCACAGCCCTGGCACCGTCAATCCACAGGGAGCAGTCAGTGTTAAGTCTCAAGAGGCAACCTGTTTGGAGTTGACACTGCACTGCTCTGAGTCACTTCAGTGGTATTCACCTGCAAACCCCCCTACTGATGACAATAATTGCCTAGTCGCAGAGCTGGCAGGAGTAAGCTGTCTCCCTGATGGGCGCCACCACACATCGTCCAATGACACCCTATTGATGTGGATACCGGTGACCCCGACGAAATGAAACCAAGGCCACACATGTGGAGAAAACATTGAAACTGAAGTCACCATGAGAGCACGATGTGAAGAGCCACAGAATTTGAGACTTTTTGGTATGCTCATCGAATAGAATATGGGTGATGAAGATGATATTATGGATTTCCATTCTGGTTTGAGACTGCACGACAGGGCTGTTGTCTATGCTTACTTTCATTATGAATCCTGGGCGTCAACCAGGCCTGAAAGGTATAGACATGCAGTGCTGGTCAGGAAATTTGGGTATCACTCTCAGAGATGCATCCATTAAGTGGATGAAGCTCAACTGTGTGGTCCCAGTCTTCCCCAATTGAAGCTGTAACAGAAAAATCCCACATGGTTCTGATGGCTTGAACCTATGACCTCTCAGCCGCGAGTCCATGACATTGACCACTTTGCCACGGCGGCTGGTGGTGATGGGCAAATTAGTAGGAAAATGGAATGAGAGAAGAAGGGGAGATGGAGGAAAGGGAGTGAAAGTACAGTACTCACTATCATGTGCATGCTTTGGCTTTGGTTAGGCGTATTATCCAGAACTGCTCATGGAATGATATTGGTCTACCCAGAGACAGGAACATGCCAGAGGGGTGTTTGCTATATTCTTGACTGCTCTCTTTTTTTTTCTTCTTTGGAATCAACCCTGAAATGTTACATGTTTCATCAGCAACTTAATGTAGACCATCTGACAAAAACACATCATTGTACAATCTTCATGCCTCTGTCCTTCCACACTTAATTAATGTAGACCATCTGACACAAACACATCATTGTACAATCTTCATGCCTCTCTCCTTCCACACTTAATTAATGTAGACCATCTGACACAAACACATCATTGTACAATCATGCCTCTCCTCTCTCCTCTGACAAAAAACACATACAATGTAGACCATCTGACAAAAAAACATCATTGTACAATCTTCATGCCTCTCCCTCCACACCTTCCACACATTAAATCTTCATGACCACTTCTGACCATCTGACAAAAAACATCATTGTACAATCTTTGTGCCTCTCTCCTTCCACACTTAATGTGGACCATCATTGTACAATCTTTGTGCCTCTCTGCTTCCACACTTAATGTAGACCATCTGACACAGACACATCATTGTACAATCGTCATGCCTCTCTCCTTCCCACCATTTGTCTGATCCATCCTTTGCCCTTCTTTTCTGTTGTGGTGATGGCCCTTAAATGGCTCTGTGTGGCTGGCTGAACTGTAATGAACATGAATGGAGGATCTTTCCTTTTGCTTGTTTTTTGTGTTATTGATATATATATGGAAGAATAGTTGCAGTTTTGATTTTTGTTTTTTGAATATTACAGATATACAAATTTACACAGTTTTTTTTATCCACCTTCCCTCCCCTCCTTCCAGGAAAATCTTGGTACAGCAAAGCCAGAATACTGTAGGTCAGAAGAGCCTTGGAGTTTACCTGGAGTGTAGTGTGGAATCGCAGTCTGAGTGAGAGTACCTGTTGTTGCTGTTTGAGTGTGGTGGGTTCTTGTTTTTAGTTCCTGCCTTCTGCCTTTTCCATCCATGGCTTCCCAACTCCTTCACAATTGGCTTTTGTTTCATTGACTGTCTCTTGTAGTGGGTTTGGGGGGATTTTCAAGTGTTGTAAAGTATGCCTTCATCAGTTCTAACTTATTTCTAAGATTCATTGAAGGAAGGGTTGGCAGGTAGTGCATAGTTTTAAATTGTGTGCATCCTTTGTATTTTTGCTTTCTTTTTTAATATGACTTGAGAGTGACTTCAACTTGGTGACAGCCCTGACATGGCCCTTTGCGGTCCGTCGCTCTAGGCTAAGGCAACTCTCATCACTGCTCTCCTCCCTTTTCACTGTGTCTCTCTCTCTTCTCTCGCCCTCTCTTCTCGCTTCCTACTCTTCTCTCGTGTCTCCTCACGTGTGCTCCTCTCTCGCTCTCCTGCTCATTTCTTCTGCTTCTTGCCTTTAAATGGATCTTTCCTA
>JADBJO010010086.1:32140-76237 GCA_016801955.1 Conus betulinus
GTAAAGATCCAGCCTATTGTGCAAACTGTGATGATGAACACTCCTTTTCTTCACGCAACTGCCCACTTATTTCAGGAAGCAAATATCAAAAAACTAACACCGGAAAATTAGTCAGCGTACTTTAGTTTCTTCATACGCTCTGGCTGTAAAGAAAGTTTTTACGCGTTCCATTTCCTGTCAAATGGATGAGTTCCATTTCTCTCTCTCTCTGTTCTTTTTTTTTTTTTTCAATTTCTCTAAAACATTGCAAGAAAAAGTGTCTGGCCCCGGTGGAGGCAAATCCACCACCTCCCAACCCAAAGTGGATGCCCGTGGTGGGGGCGCAAAATCCGCCACTTCTCAGACTGCCCAGCAATCTAATCCATCTGCTGCTGGGCAGACTAAAAAAAGCCAGCGCTCCCGCCTCAAACTTCAAGACAGTGCCTGTGCAGGCAAGGAGCCCAATGAAGTTTAGAAATGGTGGAGAGAAAAAAACGCAATCTCCACTGTGTCCAAAACCTAAACCGTCTCCACCTGAGGCAAGTCTGCCAGTGGGGTCCAGATAACCTAAGAAACCTGTCGCTTTGTTTTAACCTAAGAAACCTGTGTCTCTATGCAAAACAAATTTGCGGGATGCAGAGGATGGCTCAGAGATGAACTGATCTCTCTCTTGTTTGACCTCTGCACCATAGATAGTACTTTAATCCATTGGAATGTCTGTGGTCTAAATGCTAACTTTGAGGAGTTACAGCTTTTGTGTCATACACTTAAACCTCTGGTATTAGCTCTTTAGAAAACAAAAAACTCAAAGCCAGAAGACTTTTCAATCTTTCTGGCTTCAGTATTCTTTTGAAACCTAAACAGCCTTCCACACTGGGATTAACAGGCGGCATTGACCTTTTTATCCACAAAGCTTTGTGTTGTTGTTGTTGTCATACCCTGGCTAAAAGACTCCAGGGATCATCCGAACCGCCGAAGTACTTGAACATTATGGTACAAAATGCATCAGCTGGGGATGAGAACATTACATGTGTGACCGTTTCTGATTACCCCGCCACATGGGCAGCCACACTCCGACTTCAGGGGATTTTGGAGACTGATAATGTTATGCTAGGAGCTTGTCACAACTGGACAATCCCCGCATAACTATGCAGAGCATAATATTTAACATTTTGATGTAGCCTTGGTGTTCTAGCCTATGTCAGTTGGTCTGACACAGCCTTAAGCCAAAGCAGATGCACAAAGCTTTGCTGTTTAGCCCTGTTGCTCTTACAATCACTCTTCAGACAGTAGCTGTGAGGGTCACTCTCCATAAAACAGTTACAGTCAGTTCATTACAATTCTGCCATCTTCTGTTTCGGTTTGTCGTCAGGACTTAGTCTGATTGAAGAATGTCCTCGCCCTTGTTTGCTGTTGGGTGACTTTAATAGCCATAATCCCCTTTGGGGAAGTGTGACTTCTTCATCCAGAGGTCTTTTCAGAGCTGGACTTGTGTTGTCTGAATGATGGGTCTCCAACCTACTTCCATTCTTCTACAGGTACACTTCCATGTTTAAATTCGTCATTTTGTGACCCCTTGCTGATCCTGGACTTTGAGTGGTCTGTCCATGACGATCTGCTTGGAAGTGACCATTTTCCTGTTACTCTGATATCCATAACAACTGAAAACACTCATGTTCCAAGGCATCTTAATTATTAGAAGGCTAATTGGAATCTTTTTGCTGCAACTATTTCAAAGGAACTCCAGGAAACTGATCTTTGTTGAAGACAAGACCCAGCGGAATTCCTGGCTAACATTTTGATTTAAAATTTAGAAAGAGAAGGGGTTAGTTAGTGCCAAGGACACGGACAAACAGAGTACAGGACAAGACATAATGCATTTTGACCTCTTGGATGTTCTTCAGGTGAAAACAAATAACATTTAGGACAGTGAAAATGAAGAACGAGATACCACTTATCTTCTCATGTTCACCGCGTATCAAAAATGCTTTAGTTTGATTCTGCCTTGATTTGATTCCGACTGCTAGCAAATCACAAGAAAACGCAAATGACCTCCGTGCTGAGTGTTCCAAAGACTTTCAGGTCCCAATACTCAAACTCACCAAAAACTGTGAGCCTGAATGAGACAAACCTTTGAATTAGGAAATGTAAGTCTTGGAGAGACTTCTGTTGCAAATTGACATCCAAAGCAATTCAAAGAAAAAAGTCTGGAACGCCATCAAGAAAATCAAAGGGAAGAAGAACACCAACCCATCAATTCAGCACCTGAAACTTGCCGATGCTCTGATAACTGTCAAACAAGCTGTTGCTAACCTGTTCACCATTCAACAAAGCTCATCATCCTCAAGTAAATCTGTTTTATAGAAAACAAACTGAGAGAAAAATCTTCATGTAACTTCATTTCAGACAACTCTGAAGTGTACAACGTACCATTTTCAAATGATGAACAAAAGTCAGCTCTGCAAACCTGCAATGATTCTGCCTCTGGTCTGGATGATATTGATTATCAGCTTTTGAAACTTCTCCCAGGAAGCTGTCTCCAGACTCTTTGAAGAGTCTACAACCATATCTGGACCTGAGGGTGCTTTCCGCCCTCCTGGCAGAAAGCCCTGATCATTCCTATTCCTAAACCTGGAAAAGACCTTACCAACCCTTCAAACTATCATCCAATAGCTCAGACCAGCTGCCTCTCAAGTTAATGAAAAACATGGTCAACTCTCGTCTGATGTGGAAGCTGGAAACTGATGGCCTTATACCAACGAACAGTGCAGGTTCCGGAAGTACATCTCGACTGTTGACCATTTAGTCCATCTGGAAACACAATTCGTAACGCCTTCACCAATAAACAACATATGGTTGCCATCTTGTTCGATCTGGAAAAAGCCTGTGATTCAGCTTAAAATCTTAAGTCATTACGGATCTTCATAAACTTGGTTTTGAAGGTTGTCTGCCTGACTTTATTGAAAACTTTTTTGGCTGATTGGCAGTTCCAAGTCTGTATTTGCACCATGCTGTCTGACATCCATGGGCAGGAGTTGGGTGTACCACAGGGAAGCATTCTTTCTCCTGCTGTGTACATTGTTAAAATGAATGAGATTGTCATTTTTGTAAACGTGGGTGCCGAGTCCTCTCTGTTGATGACTTAACACTGTATGCAGTCGGAGCCTTTTATGCCGGCGTACAGCATCGACTCCAACTTTGTATGGATGATATTTGACAATGGGCCGAGGAAAACATGTTAACCTTTTTGAGCACCAAAACACAGTAGATCCATTTTCACAATTTTCATCAGTTCTGTGCCGATCCTGAAATTTGTCTGGACAAATCCACCTTTCCAGCTGTGAAAGAAGCCAAATTTTTTCATAAAAAAGTGAACTTTAAAAGTCACATCCAATGCTTAACTCACTTGCAACCAATGTCCGCATATGCGGACATCGTACGCGAAGCGTTCACTACCAATGTCTGCATATATGCTGATTTGGATTTTGACAATTCGCACTGTCCGAGTGACGTATCGGGTACCAAACTCAAGAAGGGAGATGATTCCTTAGTTATCCCCTACCAACAACTTTTCATTCACATGCGCTGCGTGTGTGGCGTGGCTCGCTCGCTAGCTGACAACAACAGAGAGTACCGTCGGTCAGCTCTGCTCTGTTATTGAAAAGATGGCGTCGCAACGAAGCCTTCAACACAGTAAGGCTGGTGAATTGTTAGTTAGCATTGAAGACGCACTGGAACTGATCCAGACTGATGGGTTAGATGTCAAAGAAGACATCAGTGATTCCTCTGATGAGGATTTTGACCCCTACAGTGGGGAGACAGACGTGGATTCCAACACTGAAGTGGGCGCTGATAGTGGCGAAGAAGCAGACGAAACTGTGCGAGCACATGGGCCTCAACAACAAGTGTTTGATTCAGATACTGACGCTGAATTGGGGGAAAAGTCGACGATTTGGGGGCTGTTTTCACTGGCGATTGGACTGATAATGTTATCTTTTTTCCTCTCGATCATCCGTTCACAGGCACACTGCAGTGATCCATTCATGTTTCAGTAGACTAGGGGGAGAGAGGGAAGGGGGGCAGGTTGGGGGGGGGGGGGGGGGGGGGGGAGAAGGGAGGGATAAACAAATTGAGTTAGTGATTATATGTACTGAGTGTTGTTCTTCCGTTTAACGTCTTCCCACGTAAAGTGATTTCAGACGGTTTGTAGTGATAGGGTGTATGATGAAAGTAGTATGAGTGCATGCAGTGATTTGTGTGTGTGTGTGTGTGTGTGTGTGTGTGTGTGTGTGTGTGTGTGTGTTAATGGGTAAGTTTATGATGTGATTTTCAGAGTGCCAGTTTTCATAGACATTATTCAGTAATTTCACCATGTCCAGTGGTACTAGTTTTCTGTTCTTCAGTAGTGTCTCTGCACTAGAGGTGTATCTGATGAAGTTGGAAGCAGTCCTTTGAATGGTGTCTTCATTTCAGCACATTTTCCAGTGTTAAAGTGGTCATATTTTTCCAGTTTTGGACACTTCAATTAAACGTATAGGTGAGGAGTTAAAAAAGTGTATATATACAATCTTATGTTGTATCTTGTTTGTAAAGCGGCTTCATACAAATGATTGAATTTGATTAAGATGAACATGTGTTTGTTCAGAAGTGTTGAAAAAAAAATTCTTCAATGAAATTTAAGTTATAATTCAAAGGAATATTCCAACTGGGCTTTGTAATTAATGTTTACAAATTAAACACATGAAAAAATAGTTATTCAACATGTAAGGCAAGTTCAGTGAAGTCGATCCATCAGATAAAATTTCAACACCTTCCCTTTGCACCACTATTTTTGTTCTTGCACAGTCCAATAACAGATGACTTACACTGAGAGGTTCCCCTCACATACATGAGACATTTTTGCAGTATTTAGTACGAGATGAATTTAATCGCATGCGATGAATTAAGCTTTCTACGTCTCTGGAAATTGGAGTTTCGATTTTTCTAAATTGCGTTTTAGTATTAATATCAGGCTTGGTTTAACACACTTTTTATAATATACACAATACACAATCTGTGTTTTTCAATGTTTAAATCTGTCGTTTGATTCTTTTTTTATTAGTGCGTAACATTCTGACTTGTCCAAATCTATAGTGAATGAAGTTGTGCCTTCTATGTTGCGAACTGCTCTTCGAGCAGCTTGGTCAACTCTCTCATTGGATGAAATGCTGCAGTGAGAGGGCACCAAACAAAAAGTAATACTGACTCACTTCACTGATAGAAGATGCCTTACGTAATTTATTTCCGTTATTATCTCATTACGAATCTTTGAATTTGGAGATTGTAAAGCAGAAAGCGCTGATCTAGAATCACTACAAAGTAGAAGTTGACAATGTTTAGTGGAAGAATTTAGAATATACTTTAGAGACATTAGAATTGCTACTAGTTCTGCGGTAAAAATTGACAAGTTTTTCCCAAGATGATACAATTTCTCCACTTTTAAGGTTTAAGGTATGATAAAAGCTGCACCAGTGTTACGATCATCTAGTACTGAACCATCCGTAAAAACTTTCAAGTGATCTTTATACATGTTTTCCAAATGGCAATTTACATTGCTTTTAAGAAGGTGTGGAGAATCGTTTTTACTTAGTACAGTGTAATTTGTATCAAATTTAGCTTTGATTTGTTTCCCATTAGGGAATGGGTGTATAGAAGGGGCTCGAAGCGATTTTAGTTTTGATTATATTTAATTCTTTCAGTAGGGTAAAAGTATATGTCTGAATGGATAAAGTTGATTTTATGCCTCTAACTCTTTTTGCGAAATCTGTTTCTGAATTTAAGGTTACTTCTTTAGCACAAAAGTATTTTGTGAAGAGTTCTTTAAAACAAATTTAGATGCAGACACTTTTCGAAACTCATTGAGAGGCAAAACTCCGATTTCATGGTATGTTGCCATGTTACATTATGTATAGGAACTCCAAGTGCCAGTTTATACGATTTGCAGTCTATACTTTGTGATTTATTGACTAAGTGGTGTGGGGCGCTAAAGAATACTTCTTGGGCATAAATTAATCTAGACTGCACAAGCGCAGAAGATAGTAATATTAAGGTATCTTTGTCTTGTCCCCACTTTTGTTTGCTTATGATTTTTTAAAAGTTTAAACTTTTCCTCGCTTTTTATTCAAAATGTATTCAATATGTAGATTCCATGAAAGCTTTGAAGTTAGATAAAGGCCTAGAAATTTTCCAGAACTAGCGTATTGTAGTTCTGACCTGTTCAGAGTAAATTGAGGAAGTTTTTCTCGGGGTCATATCAGAGTTAAAAAGCATTAAATTTTTTTTTTTTTTCTGCTGAAAGTGAAAGTCCATTTTCATGTAGAAAGTCATTGATTTTGTTAGTTCATGTTGATATTTTATTTCTATCTTAATGGAGTCTTTCTTTTCATAGTGACCTTCATCCACAAACATGTCATTGGCAAATTGTGCTAATATTACATCTTTTGATAAACCTTTTTTATATCTGCAGTTGAATTATTGAATAAAATCGGAGATAGTACTGATCCCTGTGGAAGTCCCATTTCTAATGATCTCGTGCTAGAATATGTATGCTCTATTCTTGTTTTGCTGAACAGTGATCATATCCCCATTATCACCACTCTTAAATCTATATAGGCCTGAACCAAAAGACATGTCGCGCAGAAAAAAGTACCAAAATATAACTATAAATTAGCTAACTGGGACAGCTTCACAAACTTACTTAATTCGTTTAACGTCAACATAAATGAATTCAACTACCTAACTGTTGATGAATTGTATTGTAAATTTAAAAAAGCCATACTATCTGCTGCAAATCAATCAATACCCAGAATAAAACTAATCAAGCCAAACTTAAATAAACACACGGGGAATGTCTGGTGGAACGAAAATTGCGAACAAGCTAAAAAGAAAAATGTAAAACTAAGAGCGTACTTACGAAGTAAAGGAGAAGAACGTAATTTAAAACTGCTTGAGAAAAAAAGGCCCAAAACCATTTTAACATAGTGATGGCACAAGCTAAAGGACAATACTGGTCAAACATTTGTAAAAATGAAGTAAATAGTTTCAAAGATTATCAAAAGGTGTGGGCAAATCTAAGAATAATGAAAAACAGAGTATCTCAACCAATATGTCCGATCAAGCTCCCTAACTCTGATTTCCCCTCCAACTCAGAGAAAGCTGAAGCATTTGCCAACATATTTTCCAAAAATAGCAGTACAGACAGTCTAATAGCAGAAAAGAAAACACAGAGAGCAAGAGGAAAGAAAAGCCATTTACAACGACCCTGACCCTGTAATAGACCATTACCTGAATGTTCCCATAACATTACAAGAAGTGGAAGAATGTCTCAGTAATCTAGGAAATAAAAAGACATCAGTAGCCTTATACAGCATTTCAAATGAAATGTTACATAATATTCCTCCGAAAGTAAAACATTTCATATCCCTTTTTATTAAAAAAATGTTGGAATGAGGGAAATCTGCCTTCTGTATGAAAAACATTCTATAATTATTCCTATTCACAAACAGGGAAAAGCTCAATCTGATATAAACAGCTACTGACCAATCGCCCTATTGTCTCATATGTGCAAACTGGTGGAAAAAAATTGTTCTAAACAGGTTAACATATTTTTGTAAAAAACACCAAGTATTCCAGTTAACCAAGCTGGTTTTCAAAAAGGAAGATCATCAGTAGAAAACTTAGTTACACTAAAGACTCAAGTTAAACAACAATTTGCGAGATGAAAAACATCCTTGCAACTTACTTTGAGATGAAAAAAGCATATGAACAAGTATGGCACAAACGGCTCATGTATAAACTCAAAACCATTGGTATAAGTGGAGCAATGTATAACTATATCAAAGTTTTTTTTTTAAAAAATAGAGTGCATTACTGTGTGTGTGTGTGTGTGTGTGTGTGTGTGTGTGTGTGTGTGTGTGTGTGTGTGTCTGAGAGAGAACAGCTACACATGTTCATGTTTTGTAACTCTGTGCATGGGTATGTTTGTGTTTTCAGGCATATTTTTACTGATATTTATTGTGCAAAAACCAGCAGAAGTACAGGACTACATGGCTTGAGTAGACATGAGTGATCAGCTCATGGCCTACATGTCCCTGATTAGGAAGACCATGAAGTGGTGAATGAAGCTGTTTTTTTGTCTTCTGACCTTGACTCTTATTCAGGGGTCTGTTCTCTACAACAAGCATCCTGCAATCCATGGTTTGCCACTGTGTGTGTAGCTGTGCCCAGGATGCAATGTCACATGTCACCAGTGTTTTGTGCACAGTTAACTTTTTTTTTTTTTTTTTCATCCAGCAAAGGCACATGTTTTTTGTATTTCCACATTCTCCATCACCTGCTTTTGATTCCATGTTATATTTTCTGTGTCTTGAGTGACTCCAGCTGTGCTAGAATATGATGTAGAACATTTCTGAGCTGCTAAGGAACACTTAGTATATATATTTCTGATAGGTGCAAAAGTGCTAAAAATAGGGAAAATTTTAAGACAATTTTCACCACCAAGATGGTTAGTAAGTTACTCTATATTTTCTTGTTCACATATAGACTGATATGCATTGTATCCACTCACCAAATTTCAAGTGTCGGTCTGCTCATCCATAAGTGTGAGAATTTTTTCCCTACCCTATACAAACCCCGGGTATTCAGGGATTAGCAAGGGGAAAAACTCCTGGTATGGGAGTGAGTTAAACACTGTATGCCAGAAAGCATTGAATATTCTGAGAGTAGTGACACACACGGATTGGGATGCTGATAAGGAAACTCTTGTCCGTCTTTTACAGAACTCTGGCTGGCTCCAAACAGAACAAACTGGATGTGTACTCTACGGCTCTGCCGGACCTTGCTGCCTGAAAAGTCTAGATCCCATCCACCATCAAGGGCTTCGAATTTGTCTGGGTGCATTCTGCACCACTAAGTTTGTAGTCTATATGCTGAGGTGGGAGAACCATCCTTGCTGAACTGTCAGCTGAAACTTACCTCAAACTACTGTTTGAATCTCTCTTCTAAACTCCAAAATGCTGCATATGACTGTATGGGTTTGACCCCAAGCGCCAAAAGGAATTTGATGACCACCCCTGTTCCATTCTACCATTGGGAATTTGTATTCTTCCCCATTCAGACAATGTATATATAATTGTTGTGTGTGATTTGTCCAAGTTTCCTGATGACCCACTATGGACTTGCTTCATTTTCCAGTTTGATTTATCTTTGTATCATAAACATACCTTTTTAGGTGAACTGTGTTTGAAGTTTCCATCCTTCAGAAGAATTTTCACTGACAGTTCCAAATCTGAGGAGGGGGTTTGCCTCTGCTGCGTTTGGTGCATCAGGTCCTCCTCAGAGATGTTCTGAACACATTCCCACTGACAGCGCCATCTACATTGCTGAGTTAACAGCCTTGGTCCTGGCTCTTGAAATGGTCTTTAAATCCAACATAAAGATTTCTTCATTTTGTTGAACTCACTTTTTGCTTTGGAGGCCATTGCCAGCTGTAACCTCAAGCACCCTCAACTTCTGAACCCATTCGAACTGTAGGCATCTGAAATCAGATGGATACAACATAGTTTTTGCTTGGGTTCAGCCATGTAGGCATTCAAGGCAATGAGTTAGTTCATCAATTTGCTAAAAGTGCAACAAAGAAAGAGTTGAGTGGATTGTCTGTCCCTCACACTTATCTGAAATCCAAAGCCCAGGATTATGTCAAAGACTTGTGACAAGAGGAATGGAACTTGCAGACGGATAACAAACTGTTCCAAATCTGTCCAATCCTGAAAGAGTTTTTAACCATGTTCCAGGGGCGACTGTAAAGAAGCTCCATGGTGCATTCCATGTCATATACCTCTCACAGTGAAACATTCTTTTAGAATGTTGGGACTTGCTTGATGTGAGACATAAGCATTTTACAGCAGAGATTCCATGAAAACCTTGTTCAGAAAGCTCCCACAAGTGATCTTTGAATTTCTGAACGGGATCATAATTTTTCATCTGACCTATGATTTTATAGAAGAGAGATTTTTAATGAAATTTCCAGTGTGTTTTCATGTGTACTTTACAGGGTTGTATGAATGAGTTTTTTTTATGACTTGTGAGGTGACTTCAGTGCAGACAGCCCTGATATGGCTTTTAGCGGTCAGCTGGGCTGTAAGCAACATTGCCTTACCTTACCTTTGAGACCAAACCCTACAGACAGCTTGTGGTTACTAACTTTTTTTTTTTTTAATCAGGAAAAGGCTTACAACACCACATGGAAAATGGAATTCTCATGGATCTTCCTCATTTAGGTTTTCAAGGTCATCTGGCATATTTTATTAAGCAAATCATAAATAAAATTAATGAACTGCCAAAAGACATGGACAAATGTATCACAAGACAATATGCGATCTGTTTTGACCTCTTAGGTCTTCTTCAGGCAAGATGCAAAACAATTATTACAATGAAAATGAACAAGCAGTCACTTATCTTGAATCACTTCAGTGCAAGTTAGGCGTTGAAGGGACTGAAGATAGTCTTTTTATTAAAGACTTTATGGCTGATCGGCAGCTCCAAGTTCAGTTGGAAACCATGCTGTCTGATACGGAACAGGAGTTGGGTGTACTCCAGGATAGCATCCTTTCTCTGCCCTCTTCAGCATGAAAATAAACAATATTTCAAATTCCATAAACCAAGGTTCTCTGTGGATGACTCTGTGCAGCTGGAGCCACCTGTTGCAATGTACAAGATAAACTGAAATTTTGCGTGAATCAGATCCAAAAGTGGACCAAGGAAAGTGGGTGAACTTTTCCATGTATCAAAAGTCAGTGTATCCATTTTCACAAACGTTTAACAGTACTTTGCTGTCCCTGAAATTTGTCTGGATAAATCCATCATTACAACTGTGACGGAAGCACGCGCGCGCGCGCACACACACACACACACACACACACACACACACACACACACACACACACACACACACACACACACACACACACACACACACACACACACACACTTTGTAGTCTCTGCAGACAGTGTCTTAGAGGTGAACAGAATAATCAGAGCAGATTCATGGTGCTTGCTGTTATTGATTTGCTAAAGTTTCATGAAAGCTCCGAGATACTGATTTCAGTTTGTCCCATGTCTTTGCTGTCTGCCCCCTCACTTTAAACAGCCAGGAGATATGTGTCCCGTGTCTTTGCTTTCTCTGCCCCCTCACTTTAAACAGCCAGGAGATATGTGTCCTTGTCTTTGTTTTCTGCCCGCTCACTTAAAAACAGCAGGAGATATGTGTCCTGTGTCTCTGTTTTCTGCCCCCTCACTTTAAACTGCCAGGAGATATGTGTCCTGTGTCTTTGCTCTCTGGCCCCTCACTTAAACAGCCAGGAGATATGTGTCCTGTGTCTTTGTTTTTTCTGCCCCGTCACTTTAAACAGCCAGGAGATATATGTGTCCCATGTCTTTTTGTTTTCTGCCCCCTCACTTTAAACAGCCAGGAGATATGTGTCCCATGTCTTTGTTTTCTGCCCCCTCACTTTAACAGCCAGGAGATATGTGTCCCATGTCTTCTTGTTTTCTGCCCCCTCACTGTAAACTGCCAGGAGATATTGTCCTGTGTCTTTGCTTTCTGCCCCTTCACTTTAAACAGCCAGGAGATATGTGTCCCTTGTCTTTGTTTTCTGCCCCCTCACTTTAAACAGCCAGGAGATATGTGTCCTGTGTCTCTGTTTTCTGCCCCCTCACTTTAAACTGCCAGGAGATATGTGTCCTGTGTCTTTGCTCTCTGGCCCCTCACTTAAACAGCCAGGAGATATGTGTCCTGTGTCTTTTTTTTTCTGCCCCTCACTTTAAACAGCCAGGAGATATGTGTCCCATGTCTTTGTTTTCTGCCCCCTCACTTTAAACAGCCAGGAGATATGTGTCCCATGTCTTTGTTTTCTGCCCCCTCACTTTAAACAGCCAGGAGATATGTGTCCCATGTCTTTGCTTTCTGCCACCTCACTTTAAACAGCCAGGAGATATGTGTCCCATGTCTTTGCTTTCTGCCACCTCACTTTAAACTGCCAGGAGATATGTGTCCCATGTTTTTGTTTTCTGCCACCTCACTTTAAACTGCCAGGAGATATGTGTCCTGTGTCTTTGCTTTCTGCCCCCTCACTTTAAACTGCCAGGAGATATGTGTCCCATGTCTTTGCTTTCTGCCCCCTCACTGTAAACTGCCAGAGATATGTGTCCCATGTCTTTGTTTTCTGCCCCCTCACTTTAAACTGCCAGGAGATATGTGTCCCATGTCTTTGCTTTCTGCCCCCTCACTGTAAACTGCCAGGAGATATGTGTCCCATGTCTTTGTTTTTCTGCCCCCTCACTGTAAACAGCCAGGAGATATGTGTCCCATGTCTTTGCTTTCTTTCTGCCCCCTCACTTTAAACAGCCAGGAGATATGTGTCCCATGTCTTTGTTTTCTGCCCCCTCACTGTAAACTGCCAGGAGATATGTGTCCCGTGTCTTTGCTTTCTGCCCCCTCACTTTAAACAGCCAGGAGATATGTGTCCTGTGTCTTTGCTTTCTGCCCCCTCACTGTAAACTGCCAGGAGATATGTGTCCCGTGTCTTTGCTTTTCTCCCCCCCCCTCACTTTAAACAGCCAGGAGATATGTGTCCCATGTCTTTGTTTTCTGCCCCCTCACTTTAAACAGCCAGGAGATATGTGTCCCATGTCTTTGCTTTCTGCCCCCTCACTTTAAACTGCCAGGAGATATGTGTCCTGTGTCTTTGCTTTCTGCCCCCTCACTTTAAACTGCCAGGAGATATGTGTCCCATGTCTTTGCTGTCTGCCCCCTCACTTTAAACTGCCAGGAGATATGTGCTCCACGGTGATTGAAAAAAAGTCTGAACCACTGTTGGAAATGTGCAGAAGTAGGAGAATGTACACTTGCAGAATCGCTCCATTTTGCTTCTGATTTCATACTGACATGTTACAGCCTCTGACGTGGCTTACTGGACTCTTTGTACAGATCATGGTCCTGTAATGCCAGAGCAGAATTCCGTCTCGTGAGTTTCCGTCCTGATGCAAATCCACATTGCCTCGGTGAGTATAATTTTTGTGTGTGTATCATACCCTCACTATGCTGTGCCTGACACGCCATGCCATTTTAAAGATTTTTGTGTCCAGTTTATGTAAGATATTCAAATGAATTGAACATTCTTTTCCTACGTGAATTAATAATAAAGCCATACATTTTGAGATGCAGATGTATTTCATTGAAGATTAAATGCAGTTAATGATGTTCATATGATCATGACCTTATTCTGAAGCTATAAAAGTTGGTGAAGACTTGTCATATTTCAACTTGTCAAGTTTACATAAAGTTTACATTATTTCATATTGAGGTTGGATGACTTCCAGTGGCGCATCATGTGTGTGCAGGAAGTAAATTTTTATTACTTCCTTACCACATGGAAGTGAGGCCTTTGTTTGGATAGGTAGGTATATGATTAAACTACTTGTTATAGTAAAATTCCCTTTTTTCATCCATTTTTTTTTTTAAACTTCATTTAGTTTTGCTTAAAAAAAAATGTGGTGATAAATGCAATGTTGCATTATGGATGGAAATTATTAAGTCAATATAAGTTCCTATACATTTTTGTTGATTGTTGCTGCATGTTTGTTGCTTGAATTCAGGATGGGGCTTGTTTTCACTCTGTTATAGCAGTTCTGAAAGGGCACTGTGTAGTTGGCTGGGATTTGATGAAACTGGAACTGAAACTAAAATTGGTAGATGATCATGATTGTTGCCACTGATATGTCATTATTTTGATGCTGAATAGTAGTTATTCACATTGTTAATCTGAAAGCATTATTGTTTACTTTCAGAAATGAAGCAATTGTTCAAAAGTAAAGGAAGTAGTTGGGGGTACTCTTCGTTTTTGCCTTGGGATGTAAGTTTTAACTTTCATTTTTTTCCATCTGTTTGGTGACTCTTATTTCTTGTCTTTGTTCCCATATTCTTCTGTCTCTCTTCCCCCATCAAATGTGTTTCACATCATCAGTTTAGTTTGAGTAAGTTCTGTAAAGTCCAGACCCTGCTGCTTTTTTGAAAAACAAACAGCTGAAAGAATCTTCCTGGGGGGTTGCAGCCTTGCCATGGTCGATAGGCTTGTGTGGCCCAGTGGTCCCTTAGGCTCTCCTGACAGGGGCATCATTACTTGAATGGAAGGCTAGTTTTTGAAAACGCTTCTACATGGGTACTACTGTGCTGGTTATGTACCGGAATATCGGGTTTTTGATAGTGGCTGGTAACAGTGATGCCATTTTTTTTTTAAATTCTGAGGAGCAACAAATTTTCAAAAAACAGTTTAAATTGGACAGCAGTTCCACTCTTCGTTTGAATTCCCATCCAAGTTTGCAGTGCACTCAGTTCTCGCTTTTCCATGCTGGTGGTACGAATTGCTTGTCTTCTTCAGATCGACTTGACCCCACAGACATACGCTTATGTGAAAGTCGATGCTCGACATGTTAGCTGACAGGGGAACAATTGTTTTACAATGCCGTTTTTTTTTTTTTTTTTTTTTTTTTTTTTTTTTTTTTTTTACAAAAGGCAATTTCTTAAGGCTAGAGGAGGTGGAAAAAGGTGTGCAAAATTGATGGCGATGGGGAATTGCTGATGGGAAGGGATACAAACGTGAAACATTTTGCCTGTGGCTACAGAAGATGGACATGCCATGGGTGGCTTTCTGTTCTGTTTGTTTGAAGATGTCAGGCATCAGAACATTTCGACTACTGAGAGTAAATTTCACAGAGACTTTATTACTCTTGTGTGGCAATTTCAAATTGAATGTTAAAACTGAATCTGTAGAGTTTAAAATGGAGTGACTGAGGGCGGAGAATGAAGCAAAATTTAGAAATCTCTTTCTAAATTTTGAATCTGTAGAGTAGAGCTCTGTCTTGTTGCTTCTTACACCATACTAGTATATCTGTAGCCATCTGCCAAAAAATGTTCTGTAGTAGCTCTAGTTTTTAGTGATTTCGAAGTCAGGAGTATAACTCATGATGACTTCAGAAGACAATTTTTTAGTCCCTTTTCACTTAAGAATACAATCTACAGAGTGTGGGAGATTAAAGGGAATAAAGGTATGTGTAGATGAAATTTAAAACAAAGAAAAATTAGAAAAGAAAGTGATCTTTGATTTCCTTCAGGAAATTGCATTTTAGTTCTGTTTTATATATTTTATTTATGTACTTTTAGCTTTAATTTCAGGCTTACTTTTCCACTTTACTTTCAATGAGAGCCTTTCATTTGTCTTCTCAAATGCATGCTTGCTTCTTTCACCTTCAGGGGGGTGGTGTTGCCCCCATGAATGAACCCCTAACAGAGGCACTGCCCTTGTACTCGGCTGGGGCCTGGGTGGCCTCTGGACCTCTGCCTTTCAGGTGTTTACAAATCTGCTGGTTGCACCCATGCTTCTAGGCCTATATTATCAAGTTGCTGACTGGCCTGAGCACAACATGGTAGGACTTAATGCCATTGGTGGGGTCTCCCATGTCAGACAGGTTAAGTGTGAGGGCCTTCACAAATTGTAACCCACCTTTTTTCTGTTCTGTCCTCTGCCTTTCTTGATGGATCCTTTCTATCTTCTTCTCCCCTTAAAGTATTCTTTTCCTCATTCTTCTTTTCTCTGTAGTCTTCTTAAGATTCGCCGCATTTGCCATGTGGTGGGACCTGTGATGGAGAGCAATGAAATCCTGGTGATTGAGAGGGCAGATGCTCTCAGTACATCTCTCTGGCTCGGACATCTTATAGACACACAAGACCGGAGGTACACACTGGCCCAGGTCTGTTAATCAGCTACCCTGCAGGGGCTGGGTCAAGACAGGCCATTTCCATGGCTGGCCAAGGTAACCCCTGTAGTGCTGGGCTCTCAGTCAGCTACCCTGCGAGGGGCTGGGTCAAGACAGGCCGTTTCTATGGCTGGTTAAAGTAACCCCTGTAGTGCTGGACTATTAATAGGCTACCCTGCGAGGGGCTGGGTCAAGACAGGCAGTTTCCCTGGCTGGCCAAGGTGACCCCTGTAGTGCTGGACTATTAATCAGCTACCCTGCGAGGGGCTGGGTCAAGACAGGCCGCTTGGCTGGGTTAAAAGTAACCCTGGCTGGCGAGGGGCTGGGTGACCCCTGTAGTACTGGGCTCTCAGTGACCCCACTGGGCTCTCAGTCCACTGGAGTGGGCATGATCAGTAGGGACAGGGTTCTGTTTGCCGTATACCCTTCTAAAACCTAGTGGGGATCAAGACATTGACTTCTTGACCCTGGCCCCGAAGTTGGACTATATGGTTGGTGGGTAAGGGAGGGACAGTATAAAAACAAACAAAAAATTTTTTGTTTCATAAAAAAATCAGCTGGATAAAAAAAAAAGGAAAAATACAATTAACTAGGTTAAGAGTGTCTCACAAATCTGAAATCGGCAGCACCTCAGACGTGGAAACTGGGAAAAAGACAGGGTTCTGAGCTTCATGGTTAGTGGTGGAAGGAACTGAACAGGAGAAACCCATAGCAGCATTTAGTTCTTCTGCCATTTAAAAGGGCTTTCAAGGCATTGTGGACGGCTGTAAATCAGTTAAAAGACTTAGGAATGAATCATCCCTCATCAAGTGCAAATCAAAGCGCCAGGTGGAACAGCTTCAAATGCTGCCAAGCTGGTGGACAGAGGGATTGGAAGATATTTGAGCATGTCAGCACAACGGTACCCCCCCCATCACTCTGCCACCCGCCCCCACCCCCTCTCTTTTATCTAACTTCTTGTGTTCCATGTAAGCATAACAAATACAAATCACATATCTCTGCTCGTTATGACCTTATGAAGATGTATGATTGACATTTTGATTCAAAAGTAATGTGCAGAAGATTTAACTGAAAAGAAAAAAGCAAAAAAAACTTGCCCCCCCCCTCCCCATCCTGTCCCCACTCCCCTCCCACCCCCTTTCCTGTACTTCACCCTAATTCTCCAGTGCCTATGTTTTCCACATATAAGTGAAATTTATATAAAAATGATTGTCAGGAAACATTGAATATAACAATGTCACTACAAAATAAAAATACTCATCCCTTTGCCCTCACACACACACACACACACACACACACTCACACTCGCACACACACACTCACCGACTCCTGCAGGAATTGAATGGATGAAATTAAAATTTCATTTCGTTGTAGAGTTGTAGTCGAAAGTCTAGAGTATTGTTTGAGTATGTTATTATTCAGATATGTAACATGAAAAGCTTTAGAATGAATTTTTTTTTACTCTGAATATTTCAGTCATTGCTGGTACTCGGCATAGGAAGCTACGCAGGAATGATTCCTCTTCCTAATCAGCATACTGTTTTTAGAATTGATAGCTGTCCCGACGAGCACACAGCAGAAAACTTTTTGAGAGTGGACCACACATGGATTAGGATGCTGATAAAAAAACTTCCCCATCTTTACAGGGCTCTGATCCACTTCAAACTGGACTGTGGGTGTGTAGTCTATGGTTCTGCCAGACCTCCCTAGCTGAAAACCCTAGATCCAGTATTAAGGGCTTCGACTCTGTTTGGGTACCGTACCACCTCTGTTTCTAGCATGTATAGTGAGGCATGAGAACCATCCCTGTCAAATTGTCGGCTGACATAACCTTGAAATGTTTCAGTATGTTTTCAGAACCCCCAAACCGTATTTATGACTGTGTCTTTGAGCCGAAGTTCCCAAAGAAATCTGTTGAGCTCCCCAGTTTCATTCCACCCTTAGGAATTTGTATTCTTCCCCATTTGAATAATGCAGACATAGATCTTGGAGTCATTTATAATGGAAGTTGCCTCTGCTGTGTTTTCTGCAACAGGTCCTTAGAGGTGTTCTATACACATTCCCACTGACAGCTCCATCTACATTACTGAGTTCACAGCCTTGGTCCTGGCTCTTGAAATGGTCTCTAAATCAAAGCATAAAGATTTTCTGATTTTTTTTGCAGACTCCCTTGATGCTTTGGAGGCCATTGCTGGCTGTAATCTTGAGAGTTGAGTACCATCAACTTGAAATTGTTTGAACTAAACACCTCTGAAATGTGATGGATACAACATGGTTTTTGCTTAGGTTCCAGGCCATGTGTGCATTCCTGGCAATGAGATTGATCAACTTGCCAAGAGTGCCACAAAAAGAAAGAGTTGAGTAGATTGTCTATCCATCACACTGACCTGAAACCCAAAGCTCAGGGTTATGTCAGAGACCTTTAGCAAGAGGCAAATAACAAACTGCTCCAAATTCGTCAAAATCTGTCAGAGTTTTAACCAAATTCCAGAGGCGGCAATAAAGAAGAAACAGTGTTGTGCTGTTTGCGCACAAGTCACTCCTTTTACACCCATTCTTATCTGTAAAAAGGTGAAGAAGCTCCATCCAGACCTTTGTGGGGAATCTGCCTCCTTGGAGTGATGTAGCAGAAGGTATTGATCAAGCTGAAAGCTTTCATCTCCGCCACAATCACAGAATTACTAACCGGGGTGTGGGCTTCTGCAATCAGTGCTTGGTCAATGCAAAGGCTTCTTGGGGAGAAGGCCCACTGCACAGATTGGAGCGCTGGCAAGAAAACTCTTCTCCACATTTACAGAGCTCTGATCTGCTCCAAACTGGCATATTTTTATGTGGTGGATGGTTCAGCCAGACCTTCCTACTTGAAGACATGAGATCGTGTCCACCATCAAGGGCTTTGACTCTGCATGCATTCTGCACCACCTCTGTTAACGGTCTGTATGCTGAGATGGGAACAAAGGAGATATAGACCTAGGAGTCGTGTGTGATTTGTCCAAGTTTCCTGAAGGCACACCATGGACTTCCTCATTTTGGAGATCTGGTTTGATTTAGCTTTGTATTGTGAAGATACTTCTAGCTCCAAGGCGTATAAGTCGGTTTTTGCCAAACTGTGTTCAAAATTTCTGTTCTTCTGGAGACTTCTTACTGATGGCTGCAAAGCCAAAGATTCTGTTTTTTGTATAAGGTCTCAATTTTAAGGAAATTTTCTGGTGTGTTTTAGATGTTTGTTGTAATGAGTTATGTGGAGTTTTTTTTTAAGGAAATGACTTGAGAGTTGACTTCATCACGGTGACAGCCCTGATATGGCCTTCTGCGGTCAGCTGGGCTATAAGCAACATTATCTTTCTCCCTCTCTCTTGCTGTCAGAGATGCTCTAAACACATTCCCACAGACAGCTCCATCTACACTGCTGAGTTTACAGCTTGGTCCTGGCTTTTGAAATGGTCTCTAAATCCAAACATGAAACTTTCCTCATTTTGTCAGACTCCCTTTCTGCTTTGGAAGCCAGTGCCAGCTGTAAACTCAAGCACCCTCAACTTCTGAAATTATTCAAACTGTACATCTTTCGGAAGTCAAATGGATACAACATTATTTTTGTTTGGATTCTTCCAGCCATGATACATTTAAGGCAGTGAGGTAATTGATCAACTTGCCAAGAGTGCCACAAAGACACAATTTAGTAGATTGTCTATCCCTCACACCAATCTGAACCCCAAAGCTCAGGATTATGTTAAAAACCTCTTGCAAGAGGAAGTGAACTCTTCCAAATCCATCCAAACCTGAAAGAGTTTTTAACCATATTCCAGGGTGGCCATAAAAAAAAAAAAAACGATGTTGTGCTGTTTGCATTAGGACACTCCTTTTACACCCAATCTTATCTTTAAAAAGGCAAAGAAGCCTTGTGGTGCATTCCATGTCATGTACCACTCACAGTGAAACATGCACTTTTACAGTGTTTGGACTTGCATGATGTGAGACATAACACTTTACAACAGGCTCCATGAAAACCATGTTCAGAGACGTTCCGCCTGATGTAATCTTTGAATTTCTGAAAGAGGTCAACATTTTTCATCTGATATAAGATTTTACGAAAGAAGATTTTAAAACGAAATTTCCAATGTGTTTTTAGGTGTATTTGAAAGAGTTGTGTGAATGAGGGTATTTTTTTTTGTTTGTTTGTTTGTATTTTACATGCAGATTGACTTCAACATGGTAGCAGCCCTGATATTTTTCTTTGCAGTTGGCTGGACTGTAAGCAACATTATCCTTCTCTCTCTCTCTCCCCACTACTATTGAAACAAACACACACACACACACACACCACACACACACACACACACACACACACACACACACACACACACACACACACACACATCTCTCTCTCTCTCTCTCTCTTACAGTTGCCAGAAAAAGTTTTGGAATCTTGTCGCACATCATGAAGAATGTCAACATTGGTAGGATGGATGGAATGGCCACAGTTCAAATTTCAGGATTAATGGCATGTCCCCAGTTACACCCCCTGAAAAGCAGTTTACCACTTGCCCTACCTTATGGACTCTAGACAGGTTGCTATGCCAACAGTTTCCTGGCTTTAAAAACAATGTCACACCTCTAAAACTATGGGATGAAAATTCTCAGATCCCTGCTTTCATCACCCACTCGTATCCTTTAAAAGGTGAGTAAGCTGTGTGGTGTATTCCATGTCATGTAGCGCTCACAATGAAACATGTTCGTGTAGAATGTTAGGACTTTCATGATATCAGAGTCAAACACTTCACAGCAGATTTCATGAAAACTTGGTTCAGAGGTGTCCCACCTATTGTGATCTTTGAATTTCTGAAAGAGATCAACATTTTTCATCTTATCTAAGATTTTACAGAGGAAAGATGTTTAACCAAAATTTCCAGTATGTTTTTAAGGTGTATTTTGAAATGTGAATGAGGTTTTTTTTTTTTTTTTTTTTTTTTTTTTTTTTTTTTTTTTTTTTAATGACTTGTGAGTTGGTCTCAACAGGGGGACAACTCTAATAGGGCCCTTTGTAGTCAGCTGGGCTATAAACAACATTACCTCCCTTTTGATCTCTCACTCTGCCTATCTCTAATCTGGAGAGTCAAATATTTCTAGCAACAAACCTGGCTACACAGATCAGGTGGTTTTTTTTGTGGGAAAGGTATGCATGTATTGTCAGGTAGCTTTTGTCATGTGTGGAGAACAAGCTGATGAATGGCTTGAAAAAAAAAGAAAAAATGCATAAACATGAAAAGAACTGCTAACAAACTGGATGGACATGTTGCAGGAAATGACGGATCCAGAGAGGGGCTTTGTAAAGTATGATAAAATCAGTGATGTACATGTACATGATGATGAATCAGTGATGTACATGTACAGGATGATGAAATCAGTGATGTACATGTACAGGATGATGAAATCAGTGATGTATATGTACAGGATGAAATCAGTGATGTACATGTACAGGATGATGAAATCAGTGATGTACATGTACAGGATGATGAAATCAGTGATGTACATGTACAGGATGATGAAATCAGTGATGTACATGTACAGGATGATGAAATCAGTTATGTATATGTACAGGGTGATAAATCAGTGATGTACATGTACAGGATGATGAAATCAGTGATGTACATGTACAGGATGATAAAATCAGTGATGTACATGTACAGGATGATGAAAATCAGTGATGTACATGTACAGGATGATGAAATCAGTGATGTACAAGTACAGGATGATGAAACCAGTGATGTACAAGTACAGGATGATGAAATTGGTGATGTACATGTACAGGATGATGAAATCAGTGATGTACATGTACAGGGTGATAAATCAATGATGTACATGTACAGGGTGATAAACTCAGTGATGTACATGTACAGGATGATAAAATCAGTGATGTATATGTACAGGATGATAAAATCGGTGATGTACATGTACAGGGTGATAAATCAATGATGTACATGTACAGGGTGATAAACTCAGTGATGTACATGTACAGGATGATAAAATCAGTGATGTACATGTACAGGATGATAAACTCAGTGATGTACATGTACAGGATGATAAATCAGTGATGTACATGTACAGGATGATGAAATCAGTGATGTACATGTACAGGGTGATGAAATCAGTGATGTACATGTACAGGATTAAAAATCAGTGATGTACATGTACAGGATTAAAAATCAGTGATGTACATGTACAAGATGATAAAATCAGTGATGTACATGTTGCAGGAAATGATGGATCCAAGGAGGGCTTTGTGCAGGATGATAAAATCACAGTGGAGATGTATGTTGATGCCGATGCTCCCCATGGACTTAGGTAAACTGTGAAATGTGTGTGTGTGTGTGTACACCACACTTTAGTGAGTGCCAAGTTGCATGCATTTACAATACAGCATCACTCCTTGTGATTCTGTGGAAGGATACAGTTTGTCTTCCAGCATGGCCCCTGGGGTTTGTTGTCATGACAACCATCAGAACACACTTTATCCATTCCCGTCTTCTCCCCTCTTGGATGTGTTGCCTTGACAACAATAATGTACTTTGTCCTCCATCATGGCTGCCAAGGGTCTGTTGCTATAAGACCAACAGGGGTTCAGTCTTCTGGATTAAACTGGAAATCTGACTGAGAAACCTTCATGAAAACTTTGCCTCAGGACTTGCAAGATTGCTCATGTGCACTCTCCGATTCAAAGATATTTGGTTGATGGGCTTTCTGGTGCTAGATATTTTGACACAGTGATCTGTTTTCTCTGTGGTTCATGTTGACATGTATTTTATTTTGTGATGCAAATTAAATGTAAAATGAATATTCTGGAAAGGAAATGGTCGTTAAGTGAACCAAGATCTTATTAATTTTAGTTGCGAAATCTTAAAAATTGTGATGTGATGATGACTTTAGTTGGGGAGTCACAAAAAAGTCTGAAATTGGTCAGACGTCTTCCTGTCAACCCAGATGAAGAGACAGTTGGTTTTTGGGGGAGGGGGAAGGGGGTCAGGAAAAGAGAAAGTCCCACATATTTTTCAGTACAAAACAAAGAGGGACCAGGGCAGAAATTTGTTTTACTGGTTGAACACTGTTTGCCTCATTCTTGAGCAGACTGTCAATGGAACACACGTCAAGCAATACGAGCACTGAAACTGTAGGAGTGTCTGCATTCAAAGGCAGCGACATTCTACATACAAACATTTGTGCAAACATCACTTAGACTTGTCTTGTTTGTTCATTTCTGGGTGATTTTGTTGTTGATGTTGTTAAAGAAGTCCAGAATGGGGAGAGTAAATTGAGAACACACACACATACACACACACACACACACACACACACACACACAAACACACACACACACACACACACACACACACACACACACACACACACACACACACACACTCTCACTCTCTCTCTCTCTCTCTCTCTCTCTCTCTCTCTTTCTCATTTAGAGAGATGTCTCGGCAAGTCGATAATTGTTCATTAAAAAAAAAAAAAAATTGATAGTATTATTTCCTCCATAGCTGTTGTAGACATTAGTGATATTATGTGTGGAGGGATATATAGTATGTTACATGGAATTCTTGGTAAGATTCAGGTGCATTTTTTTTTAATGCTCTTTGGTCTTTCACCCTTCCAACATCTACACTATGCAGTGGAGAATCTATGTTATATAAACAATAGAGAGGACATAATGAATTAAAAAAAAAAAAAAAAAATGAAAGAGGGCAGTTTTGCCACCTTCTGATTGTTTTGCATACACAAACTCTTACAGTTGGGTTTCTTTTTCTTCCATTTTAGAAAATGTTCATAGTTTTATGCTTTTAATTTTTTCTTACATTTGTTTTAATTTTCCTAAATATTTGTGAACATGTTAAAAAAAAAAACCACACAGAGGAATGATAGCACAAACTGGGGCATGAAATGCTAGATTATTCATTTAAAAAAAAATTGCTTGATTATTTATTTTTGAAAATATGCTGGATTATATATATTTTTGAGATAAAATTTTTGTAATCTTTATTTTCATTTTATGACTCCTTTTTTTTTTTTTTTTATTGGTCTTTGGGAAAAAAAAATCTCCAGTACCCCCCTCCCTCCCCCACTCCCCTTTTATTTCTCAAAGTATACACAGGAATGGTTAGCAAGTATTTGTTTCCCCCACTGCTTATTTGATAAGACGCACATCACACACACACCTCTTTCATAGTTGCCCAGAACTTTTGGAATCTTGTCTTACATCATGGATATCATGGCCACAGTTCAAATTTCAGGATTAATGGGATGGCTCCAGATTCAGGACTGCACCCCTTCCCTCCCCTACAAAAGCAGAGTACCATTTGTCTTCCCTTGTGGCCTCCTCATATCTGTTGCCACATCGATAAAATCCCCGTCATGAAGGTGGTGATGTTACACCTCTAAAGCTGTGGGATGAGAGGCCACAGATCCCTGCTTTCAGCACAGTTGTCCTTGTTCCCCAGATCAGTGGATACAGGTGCAGGAAGCTTTGTGCAGCTCAGCAGTAGATTGTCAGAGCTGGCCTCTTGGTCTGTGCAAAATATTCCCGCTGCATACTGCTAAGGGTGTGTGTGTGTGTGTGTGTGTGTGTGTGTGTGTGTGTGTGTGTGTGTGTGTGATGAAGAGATGAGAAATACGATGCATGTGAAGTATGTTCTGGCCTGTATTTACTTTTTTTTTTTTTTGTTATGTGAATTTTGCAAGTTACTTTTATACATTTCATTGACTGAATATATCACGGAGCAGGTGGTAGCAGCAGTAAAGCACAAAGCTTTAATGTGAGATCTGTCAGCTTGTGGTTCAGTAGTATCAATATCCCAAGAACTGGAAACCGATTTGTGAAAAAAAAAAAAAAAAAAACTTGACATAGATTCTTTCTTGCTCTGTCTTCTTTTTCTGTGGCCAACTTAACAGGTATTTTGGGCCAAAGGCATAAGCAGTTAGAAATATCAAGTTGTGTGTGTGTGTGTGTGTGTGTGTGTGTGTGTGTGTGTGTGTGTGTGTGTGAAAGCGGAAAATCGAGACCAATTAAAGTGTGCTGGTCTGAACGAAGAAGGGAAGCCATGGGCAGACATCAGCCTGTGTTACTTTGACTGTGGTTTCATCTGCTGCATGGTCAGTGGGAGAGAGGCAGTCTGACTGACCAGGCAGGATCCAGCATGTCATGGTGGTGTGTCCACAGGGTTTATTATCATGGTAGACCTTTTTAACTGGTCAGTGGGGGAGAGGCAGTCTGACTGACCAGGCAGGACCCAGCATGTCATGGTGGTGTGTCCACAGGGGTGACCAGGAAGCCAGTGACCATTTAGCGGGCGGCTGAATGACCTGCTGGTGTTCAGGCTTTCTCTCTGTGATTTGAACATCACATGGTCATGCACACACACATGCACATGTACAGGCACACAGACACACACACACTTACGCATACACACTGCTCATGCGAGCATGCACATGCACACACATAGACAGACAGATACACAGACAGACAACACACACACACACACACACACATACACACACACACACACACACACACACACACACACACACACACACACACACACACGTATGCATGCACTCATGCATGCACACGCACATGCCCACACTGTCTCTGTTTTTAACTCTCCCACGCATTCTTTGTCTTTTTAAGCCTCTGTCTGTCTGTGTAACTCTCTCCTGCACACATTCTTTGTCTTTTTGAGCCTCTGTGTGTCTGGTTTAACTCTCGCCCACACACACATTCTTTGTCTCTTTAAGCATCTGTCTTAATTCTCTCCCACATACATGTTTGGTCTGTTTAATCCTCTGTCTGTCTGTCTAACTCTCTCTCCCACACATGCAGGCTGTCTCTTTTAACCTTTAGCACACTACATTTTTTTAGGACTTCTTTTCTTTGTCCCTGCATTCTTTTTCAAGTAGCAAAAAATCTGAGCACCTACTTGTTAAATTTGTTAAAACCTTGCTAGCATTGTATGTAGATACTTGACTTTTTGTGTACTAATAAAGAAATAGCTGAGGAATGTTTTCAAATAATGCATTTTGTTCTGCGTGCATGTTTTGACTCTGAAAAAAAAAAAAACCCAAAACATTCACCAGTTTGTCGAAGCTGATGTCTTTCCAGTTGCTGATGTCTGAGTGGCATTCAGTGTTTCTCCCTCTCTTCTCTTCACTTGACTGGCATATCGATTTGTTTCAGTCACTAACAAAGCAATAATTTCATCTGGCACAAACAAACCAAACAATGTCCCTCAGAAATGCCATCAGGCATCTCCTTGGGACCAGAAACTTTGGTGAAAATCAGTGAGCCACAGATGTTGATACTCACTCGGAACATCGTCGTCACGTCACTTGAAAGACTTTCAAATCTTCTTTATCATCACTAGCCACCACTTCACCGTCAATTTCAGCTTGTATGAAGCCTTCAAAATAATCAAACTCATTTTCTGAGTCAGTATCATATAAAACTTTGTGTATTAAATTTTCTAAATCAGTCTCTGCCATTTTGGTGTTGCGAAAAAAACCCAAATCGATGTTTACTTTTCAAAAATTGTTGGTAAGTGTTTGATCTTATGATACAGTAGTTTTTTTGTTATGGTTTGTATGTTTGTTTATTTTTTTTTTTTTGGGGGTTAAATAAAACAGACAACCTGCACACACAGACACCAGGTACAGTACAGAAGCAATAACTGTTGCTAGGCCTTCAACATGGTGAGGTGCCACAGTTCAGATGTAAAGTTGTAAAGGAGGAGAGTCTGGTATTCATTAAGGGAACTATGAAACAATTCTTAACAGATTTCTGCTGTCTCACTGTCTGTGCTACTCCAGTGGTGTGGCTCCCTGTCCATAGTCCATAAACAATTTTGAACAAATTTTGCTCTCTCTCAATGTCTGTACTACTCCAGTGGTGTTGCCCCACGCTGCTCACTCACTGTCCACAGTCCACAGTCACTCATGACTGATCTCCTTGGAGCCCCAGCAGCGTCACTCATGACTGATCTCCTTGGAGCCCCAGCAGCGGCAATCCACAGGGAGAGTCATGGTCAATTGGTCATGAGACAACCTGCCAGAGGAGACCCTACGCTGCTGCCTGGTCACTTTGGTGGTGTGGTGGTGCCTGCTGCCAGGTCACTTTGGTGGTGTAATGGTGCCTGGCAGCCTGGTTACTTTTGGTGGTGTAATGGTGCCTGGCAGCCTGGTTACTTTGGTGGTGTAATGTGTGCCTGCTGTCTGGTTACTTTGGTGGTGTAATGGTGCCTGCTGCCAGGTCACTTTGGTGGTGTAATGGTGCCTGCTGTCAGGTCACTTTGGTGGTGTAATGGTGCCTGCTGTCTGGTTACTTTGGTGGTATATAATGGTGCCTGCTGTCAGGTCACTTTGGTGGTGTGATGGTGCCTGCTGTCTGGTCACTTTGGTGGTGTAGTGGTGCCTGCTGTCTGTGTCACTTTGGTGGTGTGGTGGTGCCTGCTGTCAGGTCACTTTGGTGGTGTAATGGTGCCTGCTGTCTGGTTACTTTGGTGGTGTAATGGTGCCTGCTGTCAGGTCACTTTGGTGGTGTGATGGTGCCTGCTGTCTGGTCACTTTGGTGGTGTAATGGTGCCTGCTGTCTGGTCACTTTGGTGGTGTAGTGGTGCCTGCTGTCTGGTTACTTTGTGTGGTAATGGTGCCTGCTGTCAGGTCACTTTGGTGGTGTGATGGTGCCTGCTGTCTGGTCACTTTGGTGGTGTAATGGTGCCTGCTGTCTGGTCACTTTGGTGGTGTAATGGTGCCTGCTGTCTGGTTACTTTGGTGGTATAATGGTGCCTGCTGTCAGGTCACTTTGGTGGTGTGATGGTGCCTGCTGTCTGGTCACTTTGGTGGTGTAATGGTGCCTGCTGTCTGGTCACTTTGGTGGTGTAGTGGTGCCTGCTGTCTGGTTACTTTGGTGGTGTAATGGTGCCTGCTGTCAGGTCACTTTGGTGGTGTGATGGTGCCTGCTGTCTGGTCACTTGGTGGTGGTGTAGTGGTGCCTGCTGTCTGGTCACTTTGGTGGTGTAATGGTGCCTGCTGTCAGGTCACTTTGGTGGTGTAGTGGTGCCTGTTCTGTTCCTACATACACAGGACATCACCTACTAAGCCCTGTACTGATGACACTGATTGCTTAAATATGTGGAGATGGTGTGAGTGAGGGTACCCTGGCAGAGGGCACCTCCATGTCTGTTGAATGACTCTTTGTAGGCATTCACCAATACTGGTGAACTTGACATGAACTCTCCAAGATGTGGAGAGGAACGTGAAACTGAGGTCACCATGATAGCAAGGCATGAAGGGCTACAGAATTTGAAAAGGTTTTGTGATGAGGATGTCGGAGATGATGCTGTAGAGTTCTGTTCCGGTCCAAGACTGCATGGTAGGCTGCACTCTACGCTTGATTTCATAGTATGTCCTGGTGTAGAGTTCTGTTCCAGCCTGAGACTGGTAGGGCTATACTCTACGCCTGATTCCATAGTATGTCCTGGCATCAAGTAGGCCTGAGCAATACAGACATCTGTTGTTTTGGTCAGGAAATTTGAACTGTTCTCGCAAGAGACGCATCCATTAGGAGGATGAACCTTGTCTGTGTAGTTCCAGTCCATAGCAAACTTAGCTCTGGATGGGAGCTGATTGTGGGCTGATCCTTTTCACAAATTTGAATGGCTTGGTTGGTGTTCAAACCTACATCCTCCCAACTGGGAATCTGTGGTGTTTTTAACCACTGTGCCTCAGTGGCTGGTACTGTGAAACAAAACGCTTGTGTTACAGTCACTGATTTCCTGTAAAAATCTGTTCTTTTGAAATTACAATAGGTTTAGTATCAGTGAAATGAATCTAAGTTTGTGAATAATAGGTTTAGTGTCAGTGGAATAATGTGTGTTTGTGGCAAGTTGTGTTTTGCAAATCAGGACTTGTTTGCCCTGAACGGTGATGGTGGTGTAAAAGCCCTGTGTGATCACCTTGGCTTATGCTACACTCAGGAATAACATTTTTTAGAAACCTTCGTGTCAAATCTGGATACGGGTGAAATTAGTTGTGTCAAAGTGGGCTGCTTTAAAAGGGGTTATGTGGAAGCCGGTTGTATGAAATTCAGCTGCAGTTTTATTGAAAATGATGGCTAGTCATACCAACTTCTGTTTCAATGAGAGCAGAAGCAAAAATATTGAAATGCCAGTGTGGACTGGCTGCACTGCAGAATGAACCGTCATCTCACTCTATGATGGACATTTCAGTGCCTCATCACCAAGACAATGACATCAAAGGAAAGACAAATGTCAGAGGTTTCCGTGCCTCATCACCAAGACAGTGACATCAAAGAAAAGACAAATGTCAGAGGTTTCCAGAGCAGAGGCGGAGGAACGGGTCAGAGAGGAGGAACATCAGGAGATGGCAGTAAAGACAGATTGAAAAAGAAGGAAAGGCTTAATGAAGCGATGACATGGAAAGGAATATTACTGACAGACAGTTCTACAAAAAAGAAAAGGTTTAATGAAGCGATGACATAGAAAGGAATTTTACTAGCAGACAGTTCACAGGTGGGAAGCATTGTGGAGAGGTAGGTGAGTTTATAGTGAAAGACCCTGTGGCATGTCCACAGCGGGTGTGTGGTTGGGTATTCCGGAGCATTTTGAAAAAACACGGATTCCTGCCAGAGACCCCCTTCTTGGTGTGTGTGTAGGCTCGGTGGCTTTCACCAGTGGTGACTGCTGAGGACCAAAGGGCTCTCAGACAGTGATTTCCCAGTGCAGGGCCGAGGAATCCTTTTCACTGGAGTGGAGCAACTTCATGGCTTACATGTTTCCTCCATATGATCCAACTAGCATATGTCATGGCTTACATGTTTCCTCCATATGATCCAACTAGCATATGTCATGGCTTACATGTGTCCTCCATATGATCCAGTTAGCATATGTCATGGCTTACATGTTTCCTCCATATGATCCAGCTAACATATGTCATGGCTTACATGTGTCCTCCATATGATCCAGTTAGCATATGTCATGGCTTACATGTTTCCTCCATATGATCCAGCTAGCATATGTCATGGCTTACATGTTTCCTCCATATGATCCAGCTAGCATATGTCATGGCTTGCATGTGTCCTCCATATGATCCAGCTAGCATATGTCGTGGCTTGCATGTGTCCTCCATATGATCCAGTTAGCATATGTCATGGCTTACATGTTTCCTCCATATGATCCAGCTAGCATATGTCATGGCTTACATGTTTCCTCCATATGATCCAGCTAGCATATGTCATGGCTTACATGTGTCCTCCATATGATCCAGTTAGCATATGTCATGGCTTACATGTTTCCTCCATATGATCCAGCTAGCATATGTCATGGCTTACATGTGTCCTCCATATGATCCAGCTAGCATATGTCATGGCTTACATGTGTCCTCCATATGATCCAGCTAGCATATGTTCTGATGACCAGCAGTGTCATGGCTTACATGTGTCCTCCATAGATCCAGCTAGCATATGTTCGATGACCAGCAGTGTCATGGCTTACATGTGTCCTCCATATGATCCAGCTAGCATATGTTCTGATGACCAACAGTGTCACGGCTTACATGTGTCCTCCATATGATCCAGCCAGCATATGTTCCAATGACCAGCAGTGTCATGGCTTACATGTGTCCTCCGTATGATCCAGCCATGACCAGCTCAACAAATTCTAATTCTCAGGCATAAATCAGGCACATGGAAGTTTATGCTTTTTATAGCTGAGAGGTTTGCGATGGCGATGGGTTGCGAGTGTGAGATGATTTGGCCTACAGCACCTCAGAACCCCATGGATGTAAAAATGCAGCCTACACATGCATAGGTGTACCATTTTCTGCTTGCACACACAAATGCGCATGTCTGTTAGTGTGCATGTGTGTGTATGTATGGCATGCATGTTGATATACATCATCATGTTTGGCATGTACCCCATTTCAAATCATTTTGTGCAAGATTGTATAGTGATGATCAGGCTTGAAAGTCTTTCTCTTTTTGCAGATTTCTGCTGTTTTTTTGTGTAGAATATGAAAGAGAGAGAAGAGAGAGAGAGAGAGAGAGAGCAATGAATAAGCTGAAATTTGTGTAATTACTTGGTTGCACAGTATGAGTTTTAATACAGTCATCCATACTAACCGGTGATAACGAATTATTTGAAGATGAAAAACACATGCTCATGGCTGCACACACACTGTATACACACACAAGCACAGACACACACACACACACACACACACACACACACACACACACACACACACACACAGAGTGAAACTTGCAGGCACTCACTCAGCACACTGACAGAGAGAAGAGAAAGAGAGGAGATTTCCGTAGTGAGATTAACAATCAAACGATTGCTGTGTCTGCCACTCACTTTTTCTGTACACTTGATGTCTTTATCATTTTTTTTAAGTTACTGTTGATAGTCATGCTATAATTATTATTGTACAAACATGACACCCTTTGACCTGTACAAACGTAATCTTCAGTGAATGAACATACGGCTCAACACGTTCATCAGAGGAAAAAAGATTCATAGTCTGAATAGAAACTACATTTGAAAAAATATACATGGTATGAATGACAAGCATGTTTGTTCAAAACAATTTGAAAGAGGCTGGTGGATCATGATTGCATTTTGTTCAACAGGTAAATAAAACATACATGCAAAGATGTCAGATACACACAAGTAACAACATCAACAACAAAGCAAACACATTTTTAAATGGTGTGCATTTGTGTCCGTATGGCATTAAAGGGCTGCATGTGTATAACTGGTCTGGGTAGTACAGTGTGTGAGACGGAGGAAGGCGAAGGCTTAAGGTGATGGAGTGGGCCGAGGTGAGCAGAGGAGGAGGGATGGATGGGAAGAGGGGGTGAAGAGGCTGGGTGGAGGAGTGGTTGACCCTTACAAAATCAGTAACGCACTTATGTTCTACCATTTTAAAATCAATACGTACTTATTTTCTACCATTTTTATGTGTGTGGATGCATTTGCATATGCCTGGTGTGTGTGTGTACATGATTGTATTATGACGAAGAGAAAAAATCATCTGTGCATTCCACCGCCATGGTAGGCACAAACTTTTGCTGAATGGCTTAGTCATGGATATGTGATGTCTCTATTTGGCAGTGCAAATTCTTTCCCTGCTTTATAACTCACAGTGTAGAAGAGAGACTGCATTTTCATGATAAGCCTCTCGATGAAAAGTTGGTGCTTTGGGGTATATTTCTTTGCATTGCTCAATATATGTGTGTATGTATAATGAAAATTCTATATGTAATCAATAAAAATGTGAAATTTAAAATCTGTGTGTGTGTGTGTGTGTGTGTGTGTGTGTGTGTGTGTGTCCATACAGATGCTGATGTAACAAACCAACAGTTTTTTTTTTTTTTTCTTTTTTCTAAATGATGAAATGCCATCCGTGGCCAAGCAGCAGAAATGAGTGGCAGTACATTTGGAGAGACTGCTGTCTGACATCATGAAGCCACATTGATGTGTCCTGTTTGTCTCACCAGGCACTGACATCATGTCCAGCCCATCATGCTCCTTTTCTGGCAAAGTCATGGCAGCATACAGATCTAATACAGTAGCCGTTTAAAAAACAAGTGTGGCATCTACTTCTCTCTCTCTCTCATCTGACACGAACATGCACATGCACATGAATACTACTTTTGTGTGAAAGCGAGAATACCCCATAATAACCTGATTTAAGACTTTCACCCTATAATAACTGAAGACAACCATGAAACCAATATTAAATCTCGCTAATACATGTGAAATTTGAAAAAAGGGGGAAAGGTGAAGCTCAGGCTTTACAATGCAGTAAGATGTTGCTTCAGCCAATGACAGCTCATGGGCGGCTCACCAGTACTCATGTCCCACTCGGCTGTAGTTGGTGAGCTGTAAAATTCAGTTGCCTCTAGCACTGTAGTCATTTCCACGATTTTTTAAATACAACATATAATTCACACAAATGATAACATGGTAAGATTTGTATAACTGCAAAATGTCCGTAGAAAAATTGATATTTTTTAATGTTTTGTGTAATAAATATTCATATACATATATATGGGTTTTTGTTTGCTCTACAGACTGGCTTTGAATGACAGTTATGCTAGAGGGGCCTAATTCATTATGAATTTATGTGACATATTTACACACGCTATATCTTTCACTTCATGAATACTGTGATGAAAACCTGCTTTGATGCTTTCAGTTCCCATCCCGACTCGCTCCTTGAAAACGTGGACAGTCTCCGAGTGAGTGCGATACCACAGCTTGAATGTTGTATTGCCACATGGTCAGTCTCCGAGTGTGTGCGATGCCACAGCTTGAATGTTGTATTGCCACATAGTCAGTCTCCGAGTGTGTGCGATGCCACAGCTTGAATGTCGTATTGCCACATGGTCAGTCTCCGAGTGTGTGCGATACCACAGCTTGAATGTCGTATTGCCACATGGTCAGTCTCCGAGTGTGTGCGATACCACAGCTTGAATGTCGTATTGCCACATGGTCAGTCTCTGAGTGTGTGCGATACCACAGCTTGAATGTTGTAGAGCCACATGGTCAGTCTCTGAGTGTGTGTGATACCACAGCTTGGATGTTGTATTGCCACATTATCAGTCTCCAAGTGTGTGCGATGCCACAGCTTGAATGTTGTATTGCCACATGGTCAGTCTCCGAGTGTGTGTGCGATGCCACAGCTTGAATGTTGTATTGTCACATGGTCAGTGTCCGAGTGTGTGCGATACCACAGCTTGAATGTTGTATTGCCACATGGTCAGTCTCTGAGTGTGTCCGATACCACAGCTTGAATGTTGTATTGTTACACATGGTCAGTCTCCGAGTGTGTGCGATACCACAGCTTGAATGTTGTATTGCCACATGCTCAGTGCCACATGGTCAGTCTCCGAGTGTGTGCGATGCCACAGCTTGAATGTTGTATTGCCACATGGTCAGTCTCCGAGTGTGTGCGATGCCACAGCTTGAATGTTGTAGTGCCACATGGTCACTCTCTGAGCGTGTGTGATACCACAGCTTGAATGTTGTATTGCCACATGGTCAGTCTCCCAGTGTGTGCGATGCCACAGCTTGAATGTGTAGTGCCACATGGTCAGTCTCTTTGAATGTTGTATTGAGTGTGTGTGATACCACAGCTTGAATGTTGTATTGCCACACATGGTCAGTGGTCCGAGTGTGTGCGATACCACAGCTTGAATGTTGTATTGCCACATGGTCAGTCTCCGAGTGTGTGCGATACCACAGCTTGAATGTTGTATTGCCACATGGTCAGTCTGCCGAGTGTGTGTGTGCGATGCCACAGCTTGAATGTTGTATTGCCACATGCATGGTCAGTCCTCTGAGTGTGTGGGATACCACAGCTTGAATGTTGTATTGCCACATGGTCAGTCTCCCAGTGTGTGTGTGCGATGCCACAGTCTTGAATGTTGTAGTGCCACATGGTCAGTCTCTGAGCGTGTGTGATACCACAGCTTTGAATGTTGTATTTGCCACATGGGTCAGTGTCCGAGTGTGTGCGATACCACAGCTTGAATGTTGTATTGCCACATGGTCAGTCTCCGAGTGTGTGCGATACCACAGCTTGAATGTTTGTATTGCCCATAGTCAGTCTCCGAGTGTGTTCGATGCCACAGCTTGAATGTTTATTGCCACATGGTCAGTCTCTGAGAGTGTGCGATACCACAGCTTGAATGTCGTATTGCCACATGGTCAGTCTCCGAGTGTGTGCGATACCACAGCTTGAATGTCGTATTGCCACATGGTCAGTCTCTGAGTGTGTGCGGATACCACAGCTTGAATGTTGTAGAGCCACATGGTCAGTGTCGGAGCGTGTGTGATACCACAGCTTGAATGTTGTAGTGCCACATGCCTTCCCAGCTTCATGGGAGAAAAGGAGATAAGTAATAGTAAAGTGTGTTGTGACAATTAGCAAGCCTATTTTCTCATCACTCTTGTGTTGTCTGCGTACTTTGTGGATTATTATCCCCCATGGGTTTGCTGTTGCAAAATGGTCGCCCCATGGCTAATGTTTGCAAAATGGTTGCCCCATGGCTAATGTTGCAAATAGTCCCCCCATGGCTAATGTTGCAAAATGGTCACCCCCATGGCTAATGTTTGCAAAATGGTCGCCCCATGGCTAATGTTGCAAAATGGGTCGCCCCATGGCTAATGTTGCAAAATGGTCGCCCCATGGCTGATGCTTGTCGAGTACTTACAGTAAACTGAAACCAAGTGTGCCCAAGTCGACAAAATGAAATGATTGTGATCATGTGTTCGCTGGAGAAAAACAAACCCATCAATACACATGTGGTCGACCAGTCCGCATTGAATCAGACCAGAAGCAACGTCAGTCTGCTCTACAGAAAACTCTTTCTGCTGCCCAAGAAGACTGCAAGGCGTATAGTGGTTTTGCACACAGGGCTATGCTTTTCACAGTCTGTTGCAGAAGAAAGGCGAAGAGCTTCATCCAGCTGGCCGTCTCCCCTGTGCCTGCATTCGGGCACCAAGCCAATCAGGAAGACTTTGAATTTCTAAATATGGTACACTTCCTTCTTGTCAGACCGGGAGAAAATGCCAAGCACACACTGCTACTGACCAAGGTGAAAACCCTCCACCTCCTCCATCAAATCTGCCATCATGATTGGTTGGCCAGATGATAAACCGAAATCGCTTTCGGAGTCAGTTCCTTACTTCTGTTTTCCATGACGGGATATCAGGTTCAGAATGGGGTGGATGTTTCAAGGAGAAAGAGTGGTGGTTTCGATCTCTTTACCTCCCTGAAATGTAAAACATCATCAGTCCATTCACCTCATGGCCTGGCATTGTTGGCTGCCCGAGAAGCGCCAAAGAAAGTCTGTTTTTGGTCAGGAATGGCGACAGACATCAAACACTTCATTTCTACATGGGAAGTTTGCGAGAGGTATCAAAGAGTCCCTCCTTTGTCCCTGGCCCCTTTTCTGTAATGGCTTCTCTTTTTCCCTCTTGGCAAAAGTCACGCGCTTCCCAAAGAATCGGTCAACATCATTTGTATTGTTCTCTTAATCTACACTGTACGACAGAGAATGAAATGCACCTGTGTTTCAGAGTGTAGACTTTACCAGACCCCCGTCAGTCGTTACCTACAGTAGTTTCAGAGTGTAGACGTACAGACCCCACAGACCCCCCGTCAGTTCGTTACCTACAGTAGTTTCAGAGTGTAGGCTTACAGACCCCCGTGGAGTCGCTACCTACGGGTGATATTGTTAGTCCACCCACCGCAGACAGACTGATGGATGCCGTGAATATTGAACACCCTGTCTCTCGCTGTAAAGGTAGGTGTGAACATAGTAGTTGGTGTGAACTAGGGTGAATCAACATGTATGGATTTTTTTTTTTAGGGCTCCCCTTCTGTGTGTGTGTGCGTGTGGGTATGCGCGCGCGTGCGTGCTCGTACGTGCACTCGCCCGTATTTGTTGTGTGTATGTTGGGGTGTGTGCGGGTTGTGTGTGTGTGTGTGTTTGTGTGTGTGTGTGTGTGTGTTAGTGTGTGTGTGTGTGTGTGTGTGTGTTGTGTGTGTGTGTGTTGCAACGTACACATCCGTTTTCGTGGCCTGCATATTTATTTAGACCCGAGCACCTCGTGTGTCTTATGAGTGCGTACGTGTCTGCGTCTGTTGTGTTTGTGCGCATGTGCGCGTCGTATGTATTGTTGTTGCGTGCAAGTATGTATTATGTGCGTATTTTTTCCACCATGAACGCGCGTCTTGCTTGCTAATGATGTGTGTGCAGAGTTTACAGTTTACAATTATAAAGAGAGAGAGAGAGACAGACAGACAGACAGAGAGTACAGACAGACATGAGCTTAGTTTCCTTCGTTGTAATAACGCCTAATTTCCTCTGCGTCCTTTTGTCCTAAAAACACTTTTGGTCTTCCAACTGCCCCGGTTGTCCCAAGCAGGGCGCTTTGCTAAACATCGGTAAGAGAAAAGTTTTCAAATGGATGACTGACTGAGGGGTCAGAGAACGAAGCAATAACTATTTAGTGGAAGAGGGGGGTTACTTACCGCCAAGACGACATTGACAAACAAAGCACATGCAGGCTTCTTCAGGCAAAAAAAAAAAAAAATAAAATCACATTTACCATTTTAGGACATAACACAGTCAAACAGAATGAAAGAAGCGAAGGGAGCAAAGAGTTTACTTAACCAACCAACCGAAAAAGAAAAATCACAACAAAAATATATCATACCACTTACCACTAAAACAGCTACACAACCCACAAACCCATCATTTCACTCCCCCCGTCTCTCATTTCACCCCCCCCACCCCCCCTTCCCTCCTTTTCCTCTCTCCCGTAATCCCCCTTTGCGTTTCCATCTGGCGGTCATTTTTTTTCTGAACACATGGACGTCTCTTCACTCTTCGTTCTTTGTTTGTACTGTCCTAAATGTTAAGGTGTGATCTGTTTGTTTTTTTTTTTTTTTTTTTTTTTGTGCCTGGAAGAAGACCCAAGAGGTCGAAATGCATTTGTGTCTTGTCCCGGTTGCTTTGTTTGTCAATGTCCTTGACATTACAACTATACTATTATATAACCCTCTCTCTTTCTATAATTTTGTATTGGTAAGAGAGTTCTGCTTTGTCGGGGCCACGATGTTTTCTCCAGTGTTTTAAACGAGAAAACCAAATTTGTCCAAAGAGAGACAACTCCGCCTGCCATTGGCTCAGCCCAATTCCGTCATTCCTTTCGTTACAGACGGGCCCCCCAAGGTAAGAACATGAAGGAAATGGAGCTTAGAATACGTAGTTTAGATCATGGGAGTTATCATGGCTAAAGAAATCACAAATAAAATCTGAAATACACACGCAACACGCTGTGAAAAAAAAAAAAAAAAAAAATCTGACTTAATCGCAGTCAGCCCACTGTGTTTCCAACTGCAGAAAACACTTGTAAGGGTCATAGACGCCACAGATGTACATGCACCTAAAAACGCTGTCTAACCCATGTAATTCTTCTGAGGAGGTAAAATAGGTAAATCTCTAACTTAGATTTCACTTTGTAAGCACGCTCTAGCCATCGCCTACGTCGGTCATGGCTGACCGGGGGATAGAGTAGATCCGACCTAAGATTTATATCTACCTGGGCAGTTCTGCTTGACCCGAGCAGCGTCGCCTGTGGCCGTAGAAAATCGATGAGAGTGAGAGGGCAGTCTCTATTGTAGTGGTCACATCTGTTACATGTTACTTTGACACTGGTTTGTTGGCTGTTCATCCCCTTTTCTGCTGGCGTCGCGTGCTTTTCTGCTGCATGCAGCTTGGGCTGTCAGTTTGTCTTCCCCAGTGTGGTCAGCTGTCTTTTCCTTCAGATGTGAGTGCTTCTCCAGCTGTTTGCGGTCTGGCTGCGAGATCCTCCCAGGACTCAGTGTTGCATCTCAAAGCGCCTTCATGCCTCTTTTGCAAACGTTTTTGGTGTCTCAGCTGTGGGCAGCCAGTGCTCTCTCTGCCCTGCAGCGTACACGCTCTCCACATAGACGTGGTCTTTTGGGATGCCGCCATTCCATCCCCCATGCGGCGAACGTGGCCCAGCCCAACGCAGCCGGACGCTGTCTCAGCGTATACATGGTATAAGGGAGGCCAGCGCGAGACAGGACTTCGGTGTGTGGTTACCCTGTCTTGCATATCGCCAGGAGAACTGTTGAGTATACGCCGGAGGCTTCTGAGGCGTGGAAGGAATTGTGAGCCTAAATTAAGCCCTAGATTTAGCATTTAAGTGAATATAGATCAAAATGAACAACTCCTCCACCAATGATTCAACTTGGTTGTTTTATATTTAGCGATTTTCTCTCGGTGACATCACTGTCTAGAAGGATATGAACTGCTGCTCCTCACGTGACTGTCATGTCTCAGGCCTGGCCTTAGGGCTCCCTCGACACCATCACCACCATCTCTTTCACCGTCCACTTTTCAAAAAAAAAGGTTCAATTTCTTTTCATTTTTAGCCATCTGCTTGGACCACCACATGTAACATGTAACTTGATGGGCATCATAACAAAGAAGAGGGGAGATCAACTTTCAAAAACAGACGATGAAAAAAAAACAACAACTTGAGAGAACAAACCCAGCTGTGCATATATGTAAATAGCTGAGGGCTCCAGAAGAAATCTTCGAGCGCCCGCATCAAAGATGTTGCTCACACAGAGCGCCAAATTTGCCACAGAACGCTCAGTCTGGACAACTCCCGGCTGGTGGGTTTCAGGCGTCGATGGCGACATGTTCAACAGGAACGCCGCAACAGACGGCCACCAATCGTGAGAGAGCTTGCTGTACTCGGCAAATCGTTCCCAGAGGAGAAATCTTGAACAAACAACCCAGCCTGGGATTCTGCTTCAGCCATCTGTAATTGCACTCCCTCTTCGATGCCCATGAGAGAGATCAATATTGCCCTTCAGGAGCTGGAAGTTGGAAAAGGGAATCTTCAAGGATTGTGATCCAGGGTTTTTCTTCATTTGGTTTGTTTGTTTTCTTTCTTTATATCATTTCTTAACTTACAAGCTATATAAACAACAAAAAATTATTTTACTTTAGGTGCGTATTTCGAAGGAACGTTCTCTCCCATTGAAGCAAAATGGCCAGAACTTCTCAGCGAAAGAGCAATAGTGTTGTTGAGACTGTCAAAGATACAGAGGTGGCCAGTGAGGTGAGGGTGGGGGGGGGGGCGGGGATGGGGGTAGGGAGGAGGGGGACAGAGAGGGAAGTTGGGAGGGAAAAAGAGGGGGGAAGAAGTGGGGTTGTACAGGCGGTGGGTGAGGGAGGGGGGAGGAGGAGCATCGTAATCTGTCGTTAGTTCCCACTTTTATTGTATATCTGAGGCGTTTCTCCCCCTCTCTGTTGATCTGAACTATTGTATATCTGAGGCGTTCTCCCCTCTCTGTTGACTTGAACTATTGTATATCTAAGGCGTTCTCCCCTCTCTTGTTGATCTGAACTATTGTATATCTTAGGCGTTCTCCCCTTTGTGTTGACATGAACTACTGGTATATCTGAAGCGTTCTCCCCTTTGTGTTGACCTGAACTATTGTATATCTGAAAGCGTTTCTCCCTTTGTGTTGACCTGAACTACTGTATATCTGAGGCGTTCTCTCCCTTTCTGTTGAACTGAACTATTGTATATCCGAGGCGTTCTCCCCTTTCTGTTGACCTGAACTAATTGTATATCTGAGGCGTTCTCCCCTTGTGTTGACTTGAAACTATTGTATATCTGAGGCGTTCTCCCCTTTGTGTTGACTTGAACTATTGTATATCTGAGGCGTTCTCCCCTCTCTGTTGACCTGAACTATTGTATATCTGAGGCGTTCTCCCCTTTGTGTTGACTTGAACTAATTTGTATATCTGAGGCGTTTCTCCCCTTTCTGTTGACCTGAACTATGGTATATCTGAGGCGTTCTCCCCCTCTCTGTTTTACCTGAACTACTGTATATCTGAGGCGTTCTCCCCTCTCTGTTGACCTGAACTATTGTATATCTGAGGCGTTTCTCCCCTTTGTGTTGACTTGAACTATTGTATATCTGAGGCGTTCTCCCCTTTCTGTGTATATCTGAACTGAACTATTGTATATCTGAGGCGTTTCTCCCCTTGTGTTGTTGAACTGAACTGAATTGTATATCTGAGCGTTTCTCCCCTTTGTGTTGACCTGAACTATTGTATATATCTGTTGAGGCGTTCTCCCCTTTGTGTGTTGAACTGAACTATTGTATATCTGAGGCGGTTCTCCCCTTTCTGTTGACCTGAAAAACTATTGTATATCTGAGGCTTTTCCCCTCGTTGTGACCTGAAATAAGAAGCATTTTCGTTGGGCTAGGCGCTAAGAATTCTTGCGAGGTCTGGCGAGTTTTGAAACCTCTTCACAGCACGGCGAGCAAAAAGCAGGAGTTTGCGAGAGATCACTAGCATATCTTGAGGGACTCTCTCGCATGCGAGAGAAAAGCGGCAAACGATGACAACATCCTCTGTCTGGGACAACAGACAGCAGTGACGGTCCTGTGTACGACATGATCAAATGCTGACCTTCCAACGGAAACAGTTTTGAAGAAGTGGTTTATATATTTGATTGAAGAAGTGTTGTATGTTGATTTGCATTTTGTCTGGCTCGTTGTTTCCCAACTTTCCTCATTTTGCCATTCCTTGCCTCAAAGTAACAGGCTAGCTACTCTTGAATTTCGGGCTATGAAACTCGCTTATGCTGTCTGTCTGTCTGTCTGTCTGTCTCTCTCGCTCTCTCTCCTCCTCTCTCTCTCTGCAACTAACACTAAACTGTTTCACAGGTGGCCAGTTGCTTCGCCATGCGTCATCGCTGACCAGTCTCAAAATAACCAGCAAGTGGAAAGCCACCATGTAAAGTGTTTTTCACGCACTGGCAATGGTGACGTTCAGGTTGTGTGAACTGACCTCGTTCACTGGTAGACCAACAACGCCGCTAGAGTACTGGGTACCCCGACGGGGCAGCCCTGGCGCCTGAACGATTCTGTCCCGGCATGCAACCGGGCTGTCATGAACGGAAGTGGCTGGCGATCTGCGCGAGCAGAACTGTGGACAAAAAGCCGAGTTGCGTCTGCACACCACCAACATGAATGAGCCAAGGGTTTACAGTAGTGGAGTATTCATTGACAAAGCACGATTAGATTATTGTTTGAGACCTTTCTATGTTTGTCTGAGAGTTGATTCTCCTTCTTTTTTTTCATTTGCTCCTCAAGTTACATGCCAGGTGGTTCCACGCAGACAGTGTGAAAATGAAAGGGGAAAGGGGGGGGACTGTGTTGGGAAGAGACACCTGGCGAAAAAAAATGCGGGTCACAGGTTGTGGCATAGGCCTGAAATACTAATCGTGATGTACGTCATCCGGTAAATCCCGAAAAACAAAAAAAAGAAATGAGAAATGGTGACCGGGGGGACGGGGTGGTGGTGGGTTTTTTTTTTTTTTTTTTTTTTTTTTTTTTTTTAAATCTCTTTACCAGTTTTGATATCAGTCTATGTAGCTCGAATTAGAATACTACGCGCCCCCCCCCCCACCCCCCCCCCCCCCCAAACAAAATAAATAAAATCAAAAAAAAAAAACGCTGACCTGGGTTATCTATACAGCGATGTGGTGCAAACTTCTAAATTGGTTGCGTGTGGCCCCTTGAGGGTAACACGGCGTGACGCTCTCTTCTTCTTTCTGCCGTCTGTCTCGTGCAGACGGTTGAGAGGAGCGGAAACACAAAGGATTTTATTAGCCGAGTCTTAGGACGACAAACAGCCCCCAACTCACGGATGAAATGTCGACGACGCAGACACATGCTTCGCTGCAGGTGGTGTGTGCCATCTTCGTGTATGTGGGGGCTCCTGTTGCCTCACAATTCCTACACAAGTCTGAATACGTCCGAAGAAGCTGGTAACAAGAAAACAAGGAGAAGAAGCTTTCTTTTCTTTCAGTGTTGTTTGTCTGCTATTGTTTTACTGTTATCATCATTATCATGCATTATTATCATTCTGCATTCATCAGCATCATCACTCATGTATTCTTATTATTTCCTCATAATCATCCTTATTATTTACATCATCACTAGTATTAGTATTGTTATATTAAAATCAGATATCATTATTATTGTTATGGGTTTTTATTCATTGTTGGGTAAATATTATTTATTATTATATGTTATATTATCATTGTCTGTGAAGGGCTCGTGTACAAAAATCCTTGGCTGAGGGTCGCATATGATCGGTTAGGTAAGAACGCATATTCAAAGAGTCGAAAACCAACGCCTATGTTTAGGTTGTGCCATTTTTGAAGCCAGACAATTATAGATAAACGAAACGAAAAGAACATTAAAAAAAGTCACAATGGCGTATGACCTGGAATCCAGACACGGTTATAAAGTTAATACCTGGAAAAATCAAACACAAAACAACAGTTGTTGAAAGGTGATCTTCTGGGGTCTGTCTGTTTGTTGTGCTGTCTGTCTCTCTGTCTCCCTTATCGTCTTTTGTCTCATTGGGACAAAATTGTTTCTCTCTCTGTGCTCTCTCTCGTCTCTCTCTCTCTCTCTGTCAGTAATGTATGCCTCATGGTCTGTTGTCTGTCTGTCTGGTCTGTCTCTCTAAATTCTTTTTCTCCACACTCGCGTTATTCAACGATCAGAAGTGACGAGAGAAGAGAGGAGAGAGAGAGAAGAGAGGACGAGAGGAGAGAGAGGGAGAAGTTATCCTTGTAGAAAAAGAAATTATAAGCAGAGAGTGAATCATAATAATATTGTAGAGAGTGGAAGCATGTAGAGAGGGAACAATTACACCGTAGAGAGAGTAACGGAATTTTATTTAATTTAAACAAATTTTATACCATTAGATTCAGCAATTTGAGATTCGAGTTTTGATATTTATGTGAAGAGAGGGAAGGAATTATTTACCGGAGGGAGAAGATTCATTGTGTAATGTAGAGAGAAATTGCTTACAATAGAGAATGATTTACTACCGTAGAGGCAGAAGTTATCATTGGAGAGAGAGAAATGACTGTATGATGAGAATTTATTCTACCGTAGGATTAGAATTTCACCGTAGAAGAGAAGTTATCCGATTGACCTGAGTATGACTGTGTGGGCGAGAAAAATTTTTACCGTAAGTTTTCGAGAATATCTAATTATTACGGTAGAGTAGAGTTATATTTTTATTGTAACTGTAGTGAATTTTGGAGAATTTCCAATTTGTAGGAGAGAGAAATACCGAGTAATGAGAGGAAGAATGGTACTGTAGGAGGAGGGAATGTATGTAGAGCGCGAATTTAAACGCTAGATTGAGAATTCTCCCCCTGCCCCCCCGCCTACCCCCTGCTGACGGGAGGATTCCGCGGGGGGGTCAGCCCAGTTCGACCAGTGAACGAGAGCGTACTCGCGACGGGGGGGCGATAGGAGAGGGGGGGGATCATGTGTCCGGAAAGAGAAGCCAAAGTACGTAGAAACAGCGTGGAGTAAATGTACAGAGATGGCTAACATGGCTGTGGAGAGCGAGAAATTTTTACACCGATGAAACGACAAGGAAATACGTGATTAGCTTGATATGAGTTTTTTTGCAGGTAGTAGATCCTGCCGAATTTGTTTGGACTTGTTTTACGTAGAATGGGCAAGAGACTAGCCTACACCTCGCAAAAACTTGAGGGGATGTATTTGATTATTGGAGAAAGGACTGATAATGAT